>SJVG01000173.1:0-53655 GCA_034774675.1 Scedosporium minutisporum
GGGGGTGGGGGGGGTGGGGGAGGGGGGGGGGGGTGGGTGGGTTGGGGGAGGGAGGGGTTTGGGGGGAGGGGACGGGGCGGGTTTGTGGGAGGTGGGGTGGATGGAGGGAGAGGAGAAGAGGGAGAAGGGGAACATGATGATCGGTGGATTCGTTTGAGGGTTTCGGATTGGCCGGTCGCAAGAAAAAGAAGTAAAGGAAAACCAAAAGGGCTCAGTCGTGTGATGATAGCCGGGCCTGACTGATTTGCATTATTATCCAGTCCTTATCGTCAAGATAAGGCTGGCGAAGTGAGCGAGGTCGTAATGTGGTGTCGTCGATAGGGTAGGCCGTAAATTGATCCTGATCCTGTCTGTTTGAGAATGGTTGTTTAAAATAGAAATCCACGACATCCATCGCACGCAGGCAATAGAATATCAACCCATCAGTCGCAAAGCCGCTTCCTAGTTTACGTAGCACGCGAAACAGGAAACGTGATCGAAGAAATGTAAATTTAGTGTCCAAAGTTCGAAGTTACTGCGTAGGATCGTCATCGAGTTTGACTAGGATCATTCATTCAATTCCGTCCCTGACATTGATCTGCCCCCAACATTTCCCAATCACACCGTGTTTCACCGTTTCGGGAGTTTGGACGGTTAAGCACTAACGGATCATTACGCGCCCTACCATTGGTCAGCCCCTGATCCTTGCGAGAAATCCTGTGCTTCGGGGCGGCTCCAAGTTTCCAGCAGAAAGAAAATAGTCAGGGCACCAGCACGGTGACACACTAGAATACGTCGTTCGCTCAGGGGGTCCGACGGCTGGAGTCATGCTCAAATCAGCGCGTACTTGTACTTGGAGTACTTCCCCAGTCCGTGATCCGAGATCTCGAACATTCGAGGAGCTATTAATGGCTCAATTCATCCACCACCCCCTTCGACAGTCGCAAGATCCTTGAACCATTCCCGTCCTTCCCTTATCGCCAAGCTACGAAGTACGTACATATGCAAGTAATAATAAGAGCGCACACTTAAATATCAACCCTATAACGTCATCACCAAGCGTCGCAACGCCGAATGCCGAAGCAAAGCCAGAGTCAAGCCCGACATTGATCCTGCCTAGTTTGCGTCGTGTAGTCTAGTTTACCAGCTTCTACGGACAAGTAGTGTCTAGCACGATGTACCGAGCATAATATCCTATGGTACGACTTCACACATGGCTAGCTTTAAAAAGGTGAGAGAGGAGAAAAGAATTTTGGGGGGAGCGGAAAGCACACAGCTATACTTGTAGAAATGGCCTTCTTCCCCAGGTATCATCAAATGTCTTTATGGCAGTTAACTCGCCCAAAACGGGTAAGGAACAAGTACTAGAGACGCCAGGTAAAACGCTCCCAAGATCCTGTGCAAGAACAAAGAATAGAGAAGCGTAAAACAAACGCACGGAATCCCTTCCGTGTCGGCCATGGCAAAACGCGCTTTTATGCCAGAACCTTTGGGTATGGTCTCAGGGGACTCACTCGCCCATCAACTTGCGGTTGCCCGCCAGTGTCCTCTTCGGCGATAGTCCGGTCTATAGGAAAGTAACAGGCTGCAAGAAAAAAAACAAAGTCGTTCCGAAGGAAAAACGGAGAGGAGAGTGTGGAAGAGAAAAGAGAAGATGTCATAACACCGCTAGGTGCTATCGTCATCTTCCAAGTCTCCCGTGTTCCGCTTCCTAAGCGCCGCCGCTTCTCCAAGCTCCATTTTGTGTAACTTCTCCTTCTTCGAAGGGTCGGGAAGTCGGGGTGGGCCTGTTGTTAAATCGCCCACATCCTCATCATCCAAATCGTCGTCATCCTCGACTGGACTATCAGCCCCACTATCGTTTTCATTGGACTTGTTCGCGAGTTGGGTAGTTTGTAGTGCATCTTCGGGATCGCCGGTGAGCGCAATCGAGGGTCGATTGTACAAATATGGCTTGAGCGCGATGCCTTTGATCGTCGGGTCGAATTCGGCTGGTAGAGCTAGCGCCTTGGCTACCTGGCTCGCCTCATCCGCCGACGACAATTGCGTCGCCGTCGCCAACATCACCACGTCGTCCATGATGTCCGACTCGTGTACGCCGTTGGTCGACCCTAAAATCTGAGCGTAAGAGGCTCGGGTAGGATCCCGCGAGCGCTTGTCCTTCTTCTTCTGGCGGACCTCTTCCGGTCTGACGACGACGACTGGAATAGGGGATCTTTCGAGGCAGTACTTGGAGAAACTATGTCGGGTGTTCCACATTCCCTGCATGCCTTGGTTGGTTTTGCCTTTCGTTCCAACTACAAGCATAGATGGCAGGTGGACGTTGACCTGGGGTAGCTAGTCGTTAGTACATAATCGACTCCTCGAGATTGAGCATCCGCAAATGCGGGGGACCACAGCTTCAACGAAGCGCCAACCAAACCCCCGCACGCTCTCCAGCCAAGTATACATACCATTGTGTCAAACGTGTGTCCCAGCCGACCAAACTGGTACTCGAGAATGATGCAGATGGCTTTATCAAGCTTGTTCTTCTTGATTATCGTCTGCATCAACTGCTGCGCACGTTGCTTATATGTCGCATTGTGGCTGTGTTTAACGTCCTTCTCGATCACGCGAACGCAGACTACCGTATCGTGGTCGTCTACCATTGATGTCAGGAGCCACTCCAGTGCCTCCTCCGAGTAGCTGTTCTCGTCGACTCCAACCATGAAAGTTTTTGACCGTCGCTCTGCGTGGAAACCATTGTGCCGAGCCGACAAGGTAATGCCTGGGTTCTTGGGGATATCTGGATTGATGGTGTCAAAGGCGACATGGGGGTGGAATCTGCCACCGAGGGCGTCAGTATTTGACAGTCCGGAAGTAACCATTCTGCGAGCAGCACCAAAAAGACAGATTGCAAAGTATCAATGCTCGACACTGATCCTGAACGCGCGCGCACTCGAGCGGGAGGTAGAAAATGCCGTAGGAAGGAGTAAATAAAGAATATACCAGCAGGGCGGGGTTTGAGGGGTGAGAGTGAGCCTGGTAATGATTCACGATTATAGCAGGGGTATCAAGGAAGTGACGCACATCAAATCTTGATGTGATGGAAAAGTGATTGGAAGGTTAGGCTCGGCGCAGTGGATCGGGGGGGGAAATGACTAGTAGAATCCAGGAAGGAGGGGAGAAGAAGGGCTGGAAAAACTGAAAACTAGCACGAGCGAAATAAAGTGCTTCGCTTAGGCGGCGACGTCAGGTCCCTTTTAAGAGTCTGGGTCGCGCTCCGCTGCGGCTGTGCGTGGAGAGAAGGTGCACTAGGGACGACTAGGATGCAAAAATTAAAGGGACAGTGGCGTGAGACGCCCACCTGACAGGAAGAGGCGATAGTGGGAAATTGCACAGTTGCGGAAGAATACCAAGGGGGAATAGGAATAAGGAATCGAGGCTAGACTTCGGGTTCATCATTGGAGAGCTAGCAAGTCGGGATGCGATCGGTTCGGGTCTCTTTGCGTTTGTGTAGTAACGATGCGACGCGACAAAAAAGGCAAAGACCACAACCTGGACGAGGATTATGCGGGGCTAAAATCCCAACTCCCGAGATTTCAGACCCAGCAGACTTAACCCGAGTCATAAAAGCAGCATCGACATGATCAGACCGTCGCAGGCAAAACCAGTCATTTCTCACGTGAGGCTTCATGCGCCAGAAACAACCGTAACTGGCCGTATCATAGACGTTGGCAGTGATGCCTGTCAATAAGAGCTGGCTATGAGGCACCGCGGCGGAGATGCCGATGAGCCGTCAACCAGCAGCAGCATTCATCAATTGACGGCATATGCACTGCGTACTTGGCAGGGACGAAAGAGTCGGAGGAACGGAGGGAGGCCAGCAAAACACACTCGCCAGCCTAACGAAGAATGATCTTCCAAGGAAATGAAACCTGACAAAAAAAAACACAGATACGATTGACGGCCCAAAGACCACGCAGGACACGCAATGAACATAACGCACAGAAATAACAATTTGCACGATGCGAATACCCCACAAACAGGTACGCAAGAAATAGACTTACTTTGAGTGTGGTGGGCTGGCATTGCGGATTCTGCTTCCCGTGATTCCTCTCGATCTCCCCGTCGGAAGACCAGGGCGCTGCGGCGTCTCAAAGCGCAGGGAGCCTGTTGAGCCTCGACGCGGCGCATCAGACGACAAGTCGGCGAACTTCACCACCGAGCTCCTCCTCTTGTCCAATATGGGCGGCCAGCTTGATGCGCTACCGTTTATAGCAGGCAGAGCGCTGTCTTTATCTTCAGGTGCAATGATTTGCTTCGGGTCGGGTCCAGGCTCAGGCTCGAACTCTGTTTTGAGTATCTTGTGCTCTGCTTGGAGAGCCGCTTCGGTCGCGACGTCGTTGGATGGTACGCCAGGAGTTCGCAGGGCCGTGTCGGGTTTAACAGGATCTGTAGTGATGGTATCTGCTGGGTTTGCCATCGATGTTGGAGCGGGACCAGACATCGAACGGATGGAATGGGTTGCGCGTCGTGGAAAAAAAAATGGGAGGCGAAGAGGATGGGTCGAAGTATTCGTCGAAGTATCGATGGATGGTCGCAGGTATTCAGTCGTCGATGAAATTGCGCTCGCTTTATTACTGCCAATCTCGTCGGCTCCGGTCGCCTCGGGTAGAGGCAAAAGGAGGAGAGGCAAGAGGTGTTAAGGCAAGGCGGGCATGGAGATGTGGAGGTTTTTGAGCTCGCCTCAGTCACCTCAGAGAAGGTTAGGGCCCAAGGAAAGAACGGGTACGTCGGCCGAAGAAGGTCAAATGGGCCCACAGGGAAGGCACAGGGAAGGCGCGTCAACGACCCGTGAAGAGTGGGTCGAGATATCGGCGTCCCGTTACAAAAGACCTCCAGATGAGGCCACGGTTTCTGCGACGAGGAGAATGGTTCGATATCAAATGTAAGGCGTTATAATATGCAGTGCAGGTGCAGGTCTGACCAAGATTTCAAGCTTCGTGCCGGCAAGGTGATAAAAAAGAAAATAATAAATAAAAAGGTAAGGAAGCGAGCCGGCGGGCCGTGATCAGGAAGAGTTGGGGGATCTATAAAGCTGCTCGGGTAATTTAATAAAATCTCTCTATTGTAATTCTTTGTCGCTTCAAGTCGTTTCCTTCCGCAAATGAAAGGTTTGGAAAAGAAGAAGAAGGCAGGAACGTGAGTTGTGAAAGACGGGAGCTTCGGTTTTCGGTGTCCAGAATCGCGCCTTCTTCTCTATCTCGGCTGGGCTGGGCTGGGCTGGGCGAGGCGCAACTATCGAGCGGGATTCTCTTGCAACCCACAACGCCGAAGAAGACCCAAAAACTGATGACGGAGCTCGTTACCGTTACGAAGTAGTGTTGTTACTAGTGCTGTTACTTTGTCGCTGTACTGAGGCGCACCCACCCATAATATAAAGAGATCAATTTGATCTGACACGGGTGGTGTGAAAGTTAGGTACTTAAGCTGGTGGCTAGTACCTCCCTTGGCGAGCAACGGCGTCCGTGTAGGCTGTACAGCTCCTCGAGTAGAAATAATGGGCCTAAGGCTTGTATCCAGTACACGATATATCCGCTTTCATCAAACAACCTCTACTTCGCGTGACAGGGGGCCAAACTATGTCCACCTCGTACCCTACCACTTCGCTACCATCCAATAGTGACCAGCACATGCTTGGAACATCGAGCAAAGCTGCTGCAGCAGTGGGGGAGCTACCCCAAGTTGTGACACATTGCACAGGGCGGGCGGGCTGCCTTGTTGAGCTTCAAGTTGCCAGCTCTGTGCTGCCTAACGGCAATGATAGGGAGACGGCCGCACATTGAGCCTTGAGATCTCAAACTGCTTGGTAGGGCGGGGAACCATGCATCAGATAACACACGTTTTTGTTTAGCTCCGAAGTGCGAGTCGGCGGTCACTCTTTGACTCTTGTCGGCGTTATTAGTCAACCCCGCCACACAGCAATCCAAAACTGGAGCACTTTGGCTGAGCTTGTGATGAACTTGGTTTGATTGATACCAGCACGGAGCCAGCAGCCAGGGTCGCTTAAGCCCTCCGAAGCTGCTAATGGTACCTTTGTAGGCTTTGCTTAACCATCGAAGATTCAGAGACTCTCTCGACATCCTCTCCTTTACCCCGAGAACCCCTCGCTAATCCAACCTCACTCTTCACGATGTTTCAGAGGTCAGGACCCAGTACACGACACCGACATACAACGACAAACCCCCTCCATCCTCCCCCTCGTCTTGCTCGCCAAGCTGCCTTCGACTACAAGTACCTCTCCGACGCGGATCCTAGCCTCATCGACGACTTTCAACAAACGCAGGAACCTGACTTATTAGGTGCGTCGTCGACTTTGAGGGAGGTGAGGCCTAGCGCCAAGAGGAGTAGGGAGGAGGACCCCAAGGGCTGAAATTGCGGAGGAGGGAAGAAGAGGAGAAGGGCTGGGAGGAACAGAGAGAGAGAAGGCCGGGGCTTTGATCGGGGAGCTCTTTTTGATGCAATCCGATTCTATACCGTGCTGTTGTATCGGCTAGCCCCTTGTGAAGAAAGCGAAATTACCGCCGGCATCTCTACCGCCCATATCCTGCCCCCAGCGCGAACCTGGAGGGCCGAATGGATGTGTCGGGAGGCGGCGACACCGGAAGAAAAACAGCGGGGTTCACTAGTGCCGATTCCGAGAGAGCCCGCCTTGGAGCCGGACTGCGCCTTGAGTTATCGACACTTTCTCTGCTCACAGCATTAGGATATTAAGCTGCCACAATTCGCTTGTACTTACTTGCATGGGCAGCTATTCAACGCTTGTATAGCTCTCAGAGAGCATTTTATAACCAATCGGCCTAGAGGATCATGGCGATGCCAGCCGTCGTCACAAACACCTAGATACCCTACACACTCGCCTCGATGTACATAGAGCAATCCTTAAGATTACTGTGTATTAATTATTTTTCTTATTTTTTATTAGCTTCGTCTATATCGTCCACGGCTATAGGTATCATCGGATACGCAGCTTCTGATAACTTGTAACACATAGACGCGAAGAAACAACTTCAGGCAACGTACGAAGAGCGGCCGCCCCCGGAATGTAACTCCGAGAGGCGTACGGCGTACTTAATTGATCGAATCCCTTATTGAAAGCGGCACCAATGCTCCTGGGTCCAATTACATACAGATTGACTCAAAGGTCGGGCGACCTTAACACCAAATGACACACTCGCTTGTGCTCAAGAATGCAAAGCCTTCTTAGCCCTGAATCAGCCTCCAGCAGCTCTCCCACACTTCTGAGATATCAAGCTGAGAAACAACAGGTTCGTTAGGCTCATGTGATTAGGCACCCAAGTTCCACCAAGTCAATCTCGCCTCTCCCAACTTTGGGCATTTATCACCACTGAATACCTTCTAAATCCATCGCCCGATCACTAGTCACCCTTCATGTCGACTTCAGACGGAGTTAATCCCACGGTCCCTACTGGAGACTCTCATCCTCCGAGTGTCGAGACTTGGAAGGACTTTTCGAACATTAGCGAGTTATTCAATCATGACGAAGGCGGGAATCTTGTCTTCGGCCGCACGACTTTTATGCCTATTAGGGACGATGGTACTGTATATTACGGTAACCTAAAGGTCCCGAAGAAGCAGATCACGTTGGAACAAGCCAGAGACTGTCTCCGGAAGGTTCCAGACCAAGACATCTATCCGCCGCTACCTTAGGACATATTAGTTCTGACGAGTGGGACCTCTGACCATGAAGCCGATACGTACATCAAACGGCCTAAGCTCCTATCATATCACCGGTTTGCTGGACGGAGCGTCATGGCTGATCACTTCCTCGAAGAAGCCCGGAATCTGCAACTCGTACACCAACATCCGCATCCTAACGTTGGCGAGTTTCGAGGCTGCATAGTCAACAATGGCAGAATCATAGGGCTCGCTCTCAAACGCTACACCCCGGGCCTCGCCAGCCGTTTGGATAGGGACGCAGATAGACCCTTGGACAAGGAGGCTTGTTTCCAATCTATCAAAGCCGGCCTGGATCATCTGCACAAACTTGGGCTGGCGCACAACGATATCAATCCACACAACATCATGATGGACAGTGATGACAGGCCTGTTATCATTGATCTTGGTTCGTGCAAGCCCACAGGCCAAGTACTGACGGAACTCGGAACGCCGGGGTGGAACGATGGCTTTGATGAAATTTCTAGCATCCGTAACGACCAGATTGGCTTGAGGAAGATGGTAGAGTGGCTTGGATTATCAGATGAGGGTTATAGATTTAACTTGGACGTCAAATAGAATTTCACCTGCCAAGTGTCACTGCAGTGTCTTAAAAAAAAGATCGACCGAGGAGAAAAGGGTTAAGGGGGAGGATTCGAGGAGCCGTCGGTCTGCATCCGGACGTGGTGGGTCCACGGTACCGGCCGGCGCAACGGTTGATCGGCGATCAATCGGATGTCATAGGTTCCTAATAATCCCCGGCCCCGCTCCGATCCGACACCGGGCCAGGACACCCCAACTCCCCGTCTAGATATCTCCATCCTAATCTCCCGAGCTAAACTTTTACACTCCTCTCACTCGGAAATGGCATCAGGCGCACGCTGTGTGTCTGCCGCTCCTAACCTCCCAATCACCTCCTTCGCCGTCACAGCCTTCACACAATCTTTCTTAGCTACTGTTCAAAATGGGGAAACGAAACCACTGTTGAAAATTGTATATTATCAGAAGGCAAGAGGCAGCATGTCAACCTCAAACCCCCCATTTCCCCGTTAGCAGTATGAAAAAAAATGCAGCTGCTAGCGGTTGGTATGTATTTCTTTTGGAACTTTTCCCTTGTTACCAAAAATCCCTTGTTGAAGTGAAAAAAAAAAAAAAAGAAAAGAAAACAAGGGTAAAAAAAGGGCCACTTTTAAAAACCATCATGCAATATACCGAAAATAGCCAGATTGATATCAAGTACAAGTAAGTAAAATGAAGGGTGACAATCCCCGTGTCACCCATGTTTTTCATCATCGGATGGGATGCCGTTCTGATGCTCGCTGTCATCAACATTACCGCTCCTCAAATTTGAATCGCTGCCACCCGTCTCGTCTCGCTCAAATTTTTCTAAACACAGCCGCCTCGCCTACCCTAAAATGGTCGACTCGTCGTTTCTTTGTTTGGTTGTCGCTTATCCGTGAAGACCACAGGTTCGTTGCCTCATCAGCTCGCGTCGCGCCTTGTCCTTCTCTGTGGGGGTTGTTAGCATTGTCATCAGTATATCAAATCTTCAGGGCTGTCATTAAGAACTTACCACTATCCCACGTAAGGAACTCGTGGAGACCCTTGCCGGCTGGCACCATGGGCAAGACAGGCACCTTCTTATCCGTAATCACCTCCAGAAGGGCGGGACCGTCGGTGTTGATGAGCCACTTGAGGGCATCAACAACGTCGTCGGGCTTCGAAACTCGCCTGTGCTGAACACCCATGGCGTCCGCAAGCTTCATGAAGTCGGGGTTCTTCTGATGCGTGTGCGCGTACCGATCCTCGTAGAAGAGGTTCTGCCATTGCGTAACCATACCCTGTTCCTCGTTGTTCAGAATGATAACCTTGACACCAATATTGAACTGAGCGGCGGTGGACAGCTCGGTCAGCGTCATGTTGAAAGAGGCATCGCCGTCAATGTCAATGACGAGATCATCGGGCCTCGCCACCTTGGCGCCGATGGCAGCGGGCAGACCGTAACCCATGGTTCCGAGACCACCGGAGGTGATCATAGTCCTGGGATACCTCCAGCGGAAGTGCTGGGCTGTCCACATTTGATGTTGGCCGACACCAGTGGAGATGAAGGTGGTGTCTTTCCTGTCGGCGGTGAGGTTGCTGAGCTCCTCAATGAGGGTCTGGGGCTTGATGAGACCGGCACGTTCCGCTCGCTCATAATCCGACAGGGGCCACTTCTTCTTCCAGGCGTTGATCTTGTCGAACCATTCCTTGCGGTCCTCCTTGGTCTTGGCGTTCACGAGAGGGAGGAGCTGGCGGAGGTTGGTTGCAACGTCACCTTCTACGGCTTCAGTAGCTTGCACGACCTTGTTGATGTTCTTAGGCATAATCTCGAAGTGGACGATTCCACCACGGCCCTCGGCGGCAGCCGCCTTGGCACCGGGAGCGAACTTGGAGACGTTCAGAGTAACGCGGTCGTCGAAACGGGCACCGAGAGCAATGATGAGATCGGCCTCCTGCACGGCCATGTTGGCGTAGGCAGCACCGTGCATACCAAGCATGTGAAGGGACTTCTCGTCGAGCTCGTCAAAGGCACCCAGACCGTGGAGGGTCGTAGTCACAGGGAGAGAAGCCTTCTCCGCAAGTTCCTTCAAAATCTCGGGACCTCCCTCGGAAAGGATCACGCCCTGTCCGGCATAGATAACAGGTCGCTTCGCCTTGTTCACGAGTTCGGCGACTCGCTGGATGGAGTGGCGCAGCTGCTGGCGGCTAAGCTCGAGGGCGGCCCTAGACGCGGCGCTCAAGGAGGGGATCACAACGTCGGTGGGGATAGCTTTCCTGAGGACACCAGCGGTAACATCCTTGGGCAGATCGACAAGAACAGGGCCGGGGCGGCCAGAGGTGGCAATCTCGAAAGCCTCGTTGATTCGACGGGGCAGCTCGGCAACGGACTTGACCATGACGTTCCACTTCGTGCAGGCGCGAGAGATACCGACAACGTCGGCTTCTTGGAAGGCATCGCTGCCAATGGCAGTAGTGACGACCTGGCCGCAGAAAACAACCATGGGAGTACCGTCCGAGTAGGCGTCTTGCATGGGAGTGATGACGTTGGTGGCTCCAGGACCAGAGGTGACGAGGACAACACCGGGCTTTCCGCTCGCCCTGGCGTATCCCTCAGCCATGTGACCGGCGCCCTGCTCATGTTTCGGGAGAATAAAGTCGAAGTGTTTTGAGTTGTAGATGGCATCAAAAACTGGTAGAATAGCGCCTCCGGGGTATCCAACTATAGAAGGGAGAAGAAGAGGTCTCGATGTCAGCCATTGATGCGGCGTATGAAGCGGAAAGACAAATAAACTAGCAATAGACAGTAAAGGAACTTACAAACATGTTTCACTCCGTGCCTCAACATCATCTCGTGGAAGATTTCTCCTCCGGTCTTCCCAATGAAGCTGCTATACGGTCAGTGGATCCAGTCTCCGATAGTCGGGGCAATCGAAAATAGAAGGGCTTAGGGTAACGTACGACTCGTCCATCTCCGTCGGGCGAGGGTTGACGAGAGGTTGAACATGGCTCCTGTCTTTCGTCTCGATATTGAAAGAAGGGCTGGGAGTTGGGCGGGCATGGCTGTTGTGGGTGAAGCATGTGTTAGAGTAGATGCTTTCAACGTTTTTTCTTTTGTTTGGAATTTCCGGGTGGCCTTAGCCACCCCCGCCTCCGATTTGACTGGTCAAGGGAATTGCGAACTTACGAAGCATTTGAAGTAGCTGTGGTATGTCTCCTAGTACCAGAAACAGGTTTCCTGGGTGGTGATACGGCTGCTACAGCTGCGGAAGAAATGAAAGATCGTGATGCTGCGGGCTGGGCAGTGGCCCGCAGGGCGGCGACAGCGTGGCGACCTCGGAGCATGGCTGTTATGTTGAGCGGAGAGCGTCTGGGGGATAGGATAGAGAGAAGAAAAGGGTATGAGGAAAGCGAAAACAAGGGCAATTGAACTCGGAAACCAAGAGGAACTGCAGATGAAGAATTTAACTCTCCTCTGGACGGGTATAACTCCTCCAACTCTAAACTTTCTTGAGTCACACGAGGGAGGTTGTTGGAGTCAGGGCCCAAGTTGGAAAAGTCGGAAGTTTTGTCCTGTCCTGTCTGGTGACTCAGCGGTGTAGTCAGGCCTAAGGAAACTCGAGCTTTGGTGTTCAAAATTGCGGGAGAGGCGAGCAAGGGAAAAAAAAAAATAAAATCGAAAAAATAGAGTGCCCATTTTGCCGGTCAATAGACTCTGTGGGGTAGCCGGTACACCTCCTGCGTCCTTGGGCACCTCTCTGACCAATGGAACCCCCGACAAGTGGCGATATCGGCTCTTTTCAGATCTCTGATTGGCCGATCTCCATCCCATCGTGTGTCCGACTTCGTAGCGTACATTTGTACAGTACGACAGGTACGAAGTACATGAAATAAAGTCGATTCCAGTTTCCACTGCACATTTTCCCACTCCGAAGTCTACCCGGGTCTGCTTGGTGGAACTTGATGCTTCCACAAGTCGGCACCCAATTGTGAAATTCATAAAAAGAAATACGTCGTGAGTTCGGGATCAAACGAAGTTATTCTGGCTTCCGTAGATTTGGCTGCCAAATCTCAGGGCTCTCCAAATGGATACTGCTGAATGCATGCGCTTTGAAAGTCAGGAACCTGAACCTGCAGAGCTACCCACACACGGACAATTTGATGGGAGGGTGAAGTACTTCGTACTGTCAATGGACAGTGGACACCACGAAGTTTGACCACCCCAAGACCCTGGATGGTCTAGCGCAATTATGGTGGGGCAGATGGACTCGAAGCCAAGCTGTTGTACTTTCCCAATGCGAACGATGAGTCTGTCCAAGATGCTTTGCTCTCAGGTAACCTCGGTCTTCGCGGTCATGACTCCGAGATCGAGACAGGGAAGTCGGAAGGGGGTTACGGGAATGAAAGGCGGGGTTGCCTTTGATTGATTTCGGAATCGGAGGGGGAAAAAAATCCTGACAGACGGGACATATTTCCAGCAGTACCTTCGTACAGGACGGAAGGATCAAATTTGATCGGTGCCTCGCACTTTCAGGGTCCTCGTGAGACGAACGCCCAATTCCGCCAATAGTATTCCCCAGCTACCAAAGCTCCTGACGACCATCAAAATGCTAAATTGCCAGCAAAATCTCGGGGACACTTTCGAGCAAGATTTCGTCTCGAGATCAACCGTCAGCGGCGCCTTTCTTGGTAGAGATGTTTCTCTTCGTGATGCATCCAGCCGCAACGGGTGGTGTTGCCCAGAAACTAAAATCTTTTAACCACTTCGGCCTCACCGTCTTGCATTCCTCTCTCGGCGTCAACGATGTGGCGAAAGATAAACACCGAACCTTTCTTGCATGTCTCCTGGCTGACAGCTGGCAGTCGTGACAAGTGCAGCCCGTCTTTCTGACTAGAATCCAACGGCGAAAGTCGAACACCAAACCATTAAATCTGGCAAATTGCTTTGTCTTGGGGATGTCCTGGGAGCCTCAGCCGCTATTCCCTGGAACACTAGATTCTCTTCCGGAAATATTCGATGTTCTGTTTGGCAGCTTGCTGCCAACTGCAGGTCACACATTCTCTCTCACAAATCAAGGGTCTTCGATCTGACTCGAGCCAGGCTAGACACTCGGTACGACTGAAGGTCCCAATCCATCTCCTCTGACCCCACGCCTCCCCACGTTCAAAATATAGATCCCGTCTGCGAGAACCCGTTAATTGTGCTTCGTCTCAGCCAGGCACATGTTTCGGGTAGTGCAGAGAGAAAGAAAAGAGGCAAGCCGGGTCAGGGTCCTGTCTCTAAGTTATTATAGCCTAACCTATGGAAGCACCTCGCGAATAGGTGGGTATATAGGTATTATCGTGGCTGAATCTCAACGATTCAGATGAATCTAATCCCCTAATTACATTCAAAAATTCCGCAGCACAATGCAAAACTAGCCACCATGAAGCGCGGAGCAAAGTCCGAGACAGTGGTCCACACGCATCGCAGGTTTTCGTGACTCGTTCTCCCAGTGTCTTGGGTGTTGGAAGAAGAGGAAAAGGGGGTTGAGCACAATTCTTCTACCATCGCATGTCCCCCCAAACCATCTGATGGTACCTCATGTTTCTGCACGAAACATTGATGGCATGAATCTCTTAGAGTAAATGCCCGCCGCCAGGTGCCGAGGGTCGGTCAAGACCAAACGCTGGGTCTCTCACCAAGAGTTGTACGAGACGGTCCCATTCTCGGAACACGTTCATGGCCCTCACATTGGATGTCTCGTCGACATTGGCTTAAGTCTCGAGATCGGTTGGCCAATCCGTCTCTCTCCCTCTACCGAAGCACAACCATCGGGGACCGGCCTGCCAGTTGAGGGCTTCACGGTCAGCCTACACAGATCCTACACTCCGAGGAGTTTCAATGCAGCATGGTTCCTCAAAACCCCGGGAAAGTAATTCGTGACATCCACCTTCTTTCCAGCGTATCGAAAGGAGCTGCCTTTCCTTCTTCTTTTGCGAATTGCGAAGCAGCCTTGGAGGTTCCACAGCACGCACGTGGGTTTCGGTGGAGCTTTCTTCTGCCCGTGATCACCCCACCAACTCGAGAGACAGGTGAAAGAGACGCAGATATTCGTCGGGGTGTCATTCCCAGCCTGCCTATTTCCTTAGAAAGGACAGGGTGTACTCAGTATGAGTCTAAGGAGACGGTACAGCTCCGTGATGGCACCAGCATCGAGCTCGACATATCTAATCTACCTGTTTGGGAAAACATAACGTCTGCCATGCATAATAGGGGGCTGCCGCGGGCCTCAATGTGCTTCTCGAAAAGCTGATTGGATTTCAACATAAGGCGTGCGAAAGAGCAGAGATGCTCAGGGAAACTATAGACAGGGACCGTAGCTTTTCCAAGAAAGGAATAGGAAGGTGCCAGAGAGAGAGAGGGGGGGGGAGAGGAACGGAGGGACCGTGTATCGACGAGGGCAGAAGATAGAGCACAAACGCGGAGCTTGAGGCAAGGATGAAGGATAAGGGAGCGTGGAGGAGGGAGGCGAAATGTTGCGGCCTCTGAGTGTGACTGAGGGGGGGGAGGCTGGGCCGTTGGAGCGGTTCGCGATCTAGGTCGCGCCCGCTGTCCAGCTCACGCCCTTTATCTGGTCTGTAGCCCAATGTAACCAAGGTTAGATATTGATCTTGAAAGTGTGGTGGTCACCAGAGTAATAGGAAATAGAGTCTCCCCGTCATTGATTGATCCGCACTTATTATCACCATTAATAACACCTCGCTATCAGCCCAGTCGGCTTCAGCCGAAGCATCAGCTCACCGGCTAAGAAAGGCAACGACATTAGTCAAGAACAATGATACCCACAAGTCGTGGATAGAGACCCGAATCACACTTAGAAGTGACTTCTTACACTTCTTACCCTCCCCCTTTCGTGTATTGAGTAGGGTATTTCGCCCAAGACAATCTTACGTCGTATTTCTGCCACCTCTCCTCCTGGCCCAAGAGCAAAGCCCCGAAATGACAGGGATGCCGGACCTTCTGGAACATTTCCATTTACGAAACGACGAGGCCTGTGCGACATGACTCAATCCCACCGCACGGCAAACCTGGGAGTAGATCGACGAACTCTATTAATTTGATCGCTAGGTTAGCAATGTTTTTTACTTTATTTCCTGGGCGACGGGTCATCATCAGCTATCCACGGGATCGTTCCTGGAACTGTGCGGTCCGTGGTTGCGTGCCGATGGTGGTCTTTATTTTACCCTGATGGATAGAATAGAGAAAAGAAGGCGACAAAAAGAAGCAAGGGGGGGAAGGTCGCCCCATGTTCTAGAAGGCTTCTACGATGTCGCACATGCCCCCCCGCCAACCTCCCTGCATGATGCGTCTGTAGCTACTTTCTACGAGCAGGATAAGGAATGAGGGCGAATCGGGGATGGATCCATTTTGCGAAGAAGGCAGGAAGGGTTACTTCCATGCCGTGGCTCCATGATTATCTTCAAAAGGGCTCCAGGCCGATGCTGTACTACGCGAGAGAAGGGTGTGCCTGGCGTTCGACCTCGATCGTACTTCGTATTTGTTGAGCGATTCGGCTCGAGCCAACCTCTTGCGATGATGCGAGCTGTTCGAATTCCACAGTTCCAGCAAGGAAGAGTGTGCCAGAACTTCGTAATTGAGCTAGTCCTCATATGGCAAAGAGAGAACCCTTCCAACTTGGCCTATCGTTGGCCGTCCTCAGGATAATTAGCGAGAACGATGTCGCAGAGTGGCCTCTGTGGACGCCTCGAAAACGCTCGTGCACACGAGTGTACGAGTACTTCGTACTTGCAATTCCTCGTTGGCCTGGTCAGCCTGACTGATCCTTCGACGAGCGGTTGTCGATCCTCAGAGTCCGTCTCCTGGTCCACACCTTTTCTTTTATTTACGGCTGAGTCTGACATCCATGGCTTACAACGCCCATTCTCGCTACTAAAGGGGGAAAAGAAGCAAGCAAATTGTCTCGGGATGAACTGCTCTAGAATCAATCCCGCTTCCCATTTGAATCGAAATTCTGTACATGATTCGTGACCCTTCCTGAACCGGAGCTAGAAGACGGGGAATAATGGTGGTAATACGGCACGACCTAACGGGTGGGGTGCAGCCGCTCAATGCTGCTGGAAACGAGGACATTGTTTATTCCGAGATTGCCTCGCCAGAAATATCTTGTCTTCTTGATTTTGCAAATCTCGCCTTCCCCGGGTCTTCCTATTGCTTTTTTTCCACTTCATTTTGGGTTCATTTTTCGTCCACGACGTTGGCAGGTAGAAGTTGTAGCCGCCGATTGTCCGCTAGTGAATCCCCGGTGAACCATTAATGATCGGTGATTGACCAGACCCATCCGATTTTGTGGGATGGCGTCCACCGTACCGTACCGCATTAGCAAGGTAGCGTACGGGTAAATGGCAAAACAACAGCGTTGCTTTTATGCTTCCTTCTTTGTGGAGGATTTTTCTTCTTCTGCGTGCTAATACCCCGGTCCACTCTTCAAGGGGGTGGGCACTGGGGAGGAGCCGTGTGGGAGGCCCCATGCTACCATTTGCCGGATCCCCGTGGGTTCTTCCTGTTCTTAGCGGGCTTCGAGAACATTTTCAGAATGCAAGGAGGGCGAGCACGAAAAGCAGCCAAGACACCTTTCAGGTTCTCGTCCTTCCCCCCTTCACCTCGGGTGTCAGAGATCCGGGGTGGCCCATCTCGGCCTTCTTGACCAGCTCTAGCGTAGTGTACGAAGTAGTGCCTTTTTCCCATTGAGCTACCTCGTAGTGTCCCTGCAAGCCGCCCATTGTAGCGCCTCGGCGTTGTTCTTTACCTCTCCCTCTTAACAAGACTACTTTATAAATGCAATTATTCACACGAAGTCGAGCGGCGAGTCTTCCGCGGTAAATCACAATAGACGAGGCTTGAAAAGCCAAAACGCCATTGTTTCTCCCACACCATCTGACTTGTCTATCCTCTACCATCGCCGCCCGCTTTGAGATCAAGCTAACGTGAGTGCCGCTCAGGGATATGTACTTCGTATTACTATCATTTCGTAGCAAGACAAAAAGCTCGTGCCCATGTTGGTATATCGGAGTGGTCGGGATGAGGGAGGATCCAACCCTAAGCAGGGCATGGGGCTTCATGTGCGTGTTATGTTCTGGGAAACCCTGGTCATTCCGGACAACGCCGTTTCCCCTCACCTCGCCTCCAGCCCCAGACTTGCAGAGATCCATTTTTCTTCTTCCAAAATTCCAGGGTTAATATCTTTTCGGGCGGGTTCCATTGCCTTAGCGTACTTCTAGAAGGAATGGAAGGTCGGTTGCCAACCTTCCATCGATCCTGCAGCCCTTGTCCACTATGGTGTGCCTTGCCTGGACCGCTGGCTGGCTGGCGTACACCGCCGGGGTGGCGGCAGAAGCTCCATGACGGGCGACTCGAAGCTGGATAGAGTTATCGTTTATTACCGTGAGACAGGACAGCCTCAGGTCTCCCTCCAATCTCCTTTTAGAATCTCCGGCAGTATGTCTCTCGCCAGACGGTATTGACGGCGGGAAGGCGCATGTGCCTGTGGCTGACACATGGTCTCACTTTGGGGTTTTGTCTTGCCTCAGTTCTCTCCGAGGTAGGTCTTGTAGCTTATAGTAGTCTTGACTGTACCTTTTCTTCTTTTTCCTTTCTTTTTTTCCTCCGTTCTGTGTCAGGGGGCCCTAATCTCGATAGCCGTCAACTCGTGGGAAAGTGTTAGTGTAAACTTGCGCATCAATTCCAAGTAACCACCCTGCATGGCGCCTGCACTGTGCAGTTGAACTTGCACTCTTGCTCGCTAGCACTTTCCTGTACCTCATTTTGCTCCAGAAGCTGCAAGGGAGCCAATGGATCAACCCATGGATCGATGGGAAGGAACATAGAACACTGAAGTCAAGCTTGTACAGATACATAGTGCCGACGGTCTGAGAAATGCCCGGAACAACCCTGTCAGCCCTCAGCCAACACCCCAATCTAAACAGCCATTCGCTGGAACCGCAACCACCATCACACACACCACGACTCATTATAATTTTTTCCCTGCCCGTTACTGCTATTATCTCGACGATTGATTCAATCCATGTAAGGAACAGTCTCGAAAAGGGTCGGTTCTCTTGTGATTATGAGTGGCAAAGATAATCTACCCGGGTACAGCATCCACGCTACGCAAGCTACTTCGTACAGTGATCAAAATTGATTTGATTCTCTCTCAAATCAATCATCAACCACCGGTTGACCTGTGCGTTGTCTCCGTGAGTATCTGCTACGGACACCACTCCACCAGCGCACTGCGTCAGTTCCTCCTATAGTATATGCTGCATGTGGTTAGTACCTGCCTGGAACAGAAAGGAAAGTGAGGGTGTCGTGCACTCCCATGGACGAAGTACCCATACATCGAGCAGTCCCAGAGCTGTAACTTCCCTGGGCTTGCCTTGAACAGACCACACGAAGTAAGCAGTCAAGGTGGACAAAGTACGAAGTAGTGTACCGTGCTGTGGAGCCTGGGCTGGAAGGAACAGGAGCTGCAGAAGCCTCGGGCATGTGGTCTCAATCAATCATCAATTGTCTGTCCCTTGTATTTCCGTCTCGTAATGGCTATGCCCAGCCTCTACTTGTACTGGGATTTTAATCAATGTCGAGGAGACTCCCGTTGAAAGGCGTGCACCCTCACACGCGCACGCCTTTGACGCTATCAAAAGTAGTGGATCAATTCGTCGATGAATATTCACTATTACTTGATCTATCCATGATCCATCCATCCCCCTGGTCTGGTTTGTCCTCCACGGCCCAACGAAGTATATCATATCGAACATTCCCTCCCCTCTCCCCCTTCCCATTTCCTTTCGTGGCTGGATTTGATTTCTTCATCCTTGTACCATTCCGCCCTGCCCTGTTGTTAGCCTTGCCAGTCATCCATCCATCCATCCCTTGCGTTGACGAGCAGGAACCAGACAGTCCCGTGTCGGTCCGTCTTCTTCACCCAGGCCAATTTTATTTAAGCCCTACCCTAGGGATAGCCTTCCGACGAACTCTTACCCCCCCCCCCCCCCTCCCCTCTCCCCCACCCCCCCCCCCCTCCCCCCCTCCTACTTCCCTCTCTCCCTCCCCTCTCTCCCCCCCCCCCTTCCCATCCCCATCCTTCCTCAACGCCTTCGTCACGAGCACCCTCCTCATCTTCCCATCCTTGTACCTATACTCGACATTCTCAACCGTAACGGGCCTCAGCTCTCCCCGTTTTATTATCCCCTTTTCCTCGACTAGGAACCCCTCGCTGCGCTCGCGCGACCGCTCGATTGCGCTGATGAAATTGTAGTCGTGGTCTACGCCCGCGGGCGTCGCGAGGGTTCGCTTGGGGACGTAGGCTGTTGCGTCGCGCACGCCACTGCAGGCTGACCAGGATTTGTGCTTGCGGATGCAGGCGAGGGAGCAGGTTCGGGTGGAGCACCGGGGGCATTTGTATTTTGGGGGCGCGATGTGGCAGATTGCGCAGAGGTTGGTGAGGAGGGTGTCGGCCATGGCTGTTTTTCTTTGGGGTTGTTCGCGCGGATCGGTTCCCCTTCCAAGGTTAGGCGGAACGAATCGAGTGGATTGTTGCCGATTGTAGGATCGGATGAAAATAGGAATATATAATATATGTCGAGTAGGATATAGGCATCGACGGTGACCAGTCGAATTGGGGAGAAAATAAGAGCACAAAGTTATTTCAAGTTACTTCGTAAAGCATGTGTGAATGAAGAGAGTGTTTCCTTAAGGATTCAAGACCCAAAAAGTTTCTTATCGATAAGAAATTTAGAACGTTATCCCAGACTTGGCACTTTGGATCTAGCGTAGCCCGGACGAAGTACAAGTACGAAGTACATCTATCTCAAACCTCTCACTCGACCAAGACATCACAAGCAGCGCGACTTCTAAGACTCGAAGAACCCAACGGCCACGATAGATTTCAAACTTTGAGCTTCTAACAAGAAATCTCAATAATCAAAATATAGGAGGAAAATGGAGAAGAAAACATTGGAAAGTAGCTACAAGCACAGATGACATACTTGAAATGTTAGAATCCGGACCAAGAGAGACGAGACAAACAAATCACCATTCGACTCGAGTCTCCTGTCCTCGAATCTCCAGTTTTAACCCTTCGACCCCGAGTTTCCCTCCGCATCTTTTTCTTTTCCCAAAACAGTCAACAAAAAAAAAGCACAATGTCAAGCATCTAGAAGAATGAAGGATCAATAAAGGTAAGCTATTGAGATTTTCAAGCCAAAGCCTTGATACTAAACACGATACATAATAAAAATAAACAGTCAGGACGCCTTGGTACAAAAAAGATTCTCAAGAGACAAAGCAAAGTAAAGACGGTATAAAGCCCCAAACCTTTTTGACATCTCCCAACCAAGAAAAACGTTGTCACTATAAACAAGAATTAAAAAAAAAAAAAAAAAAAAAAAAAAAAAAAAAAAGAAGAATGTTGATCGTAGACAAAAAAGAACACATATGAGGGCGCAATGACATCTCATGGCTTGCTCCAATATGCAAAAGCCAGTAGGTAGAGACATGTGTTGAGCGTCGATGAGAGAAGACTGGGCCGAATAAAAGACCCGAGGAATGCTATTCAGATATACGAGAGTGAGCGCGAAAGAGCGCGAGAGAAATGGTATCATGCATAAAATGGGTGCTCAAAGCACATCACTCCCGATTTAGCGGGTTCCGCCGAGGGCGCTAATCCTGGCACCAGACGGCCTGTGGATGAGACCCTCGGCGTGCTTGCCGACCACGACGTCGTGAGGGAGAGGATCGGCATCACTCCTGGACTCCTCAAAGTCCTCAGCATCGTCCTCGACGATCTTGGTGGGGATGTCGTCCCTGACCATGAACTGCTGGCTCGAGCGCTCCGGCGTCGTCGCTGTAGAGGTGAACGACAAGGCTGTGCTGCTCCTGTTGGGGATGAGATCAGGAGTGGGAGGGATGCTCGAGGCGCGTCCCGAGGAGGGGTGGAGGAGGCTGTCATCGCCAGCCTCCGAAGTGACGGCGGATTGGGTGCCGTCCTCGCTGGCCGCCGCCGAAAGGGCGCTGTTGCGGCGCGCATTTCGGATCTGCTCGCGGATTTCAGCATCCTGAGCGAGTTGGAGGCCTTCGACGGCAGCCTGGCACTGCTCGGCAATGTTGCGGATGATGTGCGCGATGGCATCCGTCTTGTCCTTGAGGTGCCTATCGGCAACGTCGTGGAAGCTCGAGCTCGAGAACCGCTTGCTGTTGCGCATGGCGTTGAGCATGTGCTCATCGAGCTCATCCTCGGGAATTTCACCATCGTAGCCGTCCTCGAGCTCGGCGACGATATCCTCAGGCTTGGTGAGCGACTCGACAATGTGCTCCATGTGGTGGCGCTGGCCGCTGATGAGGCTGCGGAGGTGGAGGACCACGCGGCGGGCCTCGTCGCGCTGGCGGAGGATAGTGGCGTTGGTATGCTGGAGAGCAGCCAACTCCTTCTTGTTCCTCTTGCGCTCGCGCTCGAGCTCCTCGGCAATCTCCTGCTGGAGGACGAGAGCCTCGAGAGCGTCGTCGCGCTGCTTCTCGGTGCCGGCAAGACGGACAGACATGCGAGCATTGTCGTCCTTCTGCTGGTCGAGGAGGCCAGCAAGACGGCGGTTCTCCCTCTTGTGGTTCTCGATCTTGACCTTGAGGTCTTGGGTCTCCTTGGTGAGCTGCTCAGCAAAGGCCTGGAATTTGAGGAACTGTAAAAATTGTTAGCATTTAGACCGACAAACGGAAAACAGAGTCTGCTACTCACCTGTTGCTTCCAGCTCTCCAACTCCTCAACGAGATAGTTGTTGCGCTTGGTAACCTTGCTGAGCTCAGTATCCATACGGCCCTTGAGATTGATAAAGTCCTGCCAGGCCTCAAGAGCATCGCGGGAGTACTGGTTGCGCTCGCGAACAATCTCATTGAGGTGGCGCATGGAGACCTTGGTCATCAGAGGCTTCTTGACGGAGCCACCGAAGACAGCCTTGAGACCAGTGTTGCGGCCCATCTTCTCGCAGACATGGTCCATCACCGTCATGACGGCATCTTGGTTCCACCACTCAGGATCCTGGATAGACTCGACCTCACCGCGCATGACGATGATCTGGCCGGCGGGAACGAGCTTACCACCACCGTAGGCGGATCGAAGATGCTGAGGAACACCGGAGGGCGTGACATCGCCGTTGAGAGACTGAGTGAGACGGGTGACAAACTTGTTGCGCTGGCCAACAGTCAGGGCGGTGGGCGGGCTCGAAGTGAGAACGAAGTTGCGGTCCAAGTCGACAACAAGGGCGTCGGTGGGAGCGGTGAACAGCGACCTGCACTCCGCAGTGATACCAAGGATGTACGGACCGGGCTCCTGAACGAGCTCCTTGGCGTGGCGGGCGTGGACGACGGGGACGTAGAGACCGCTCCACTCGTAAACGCGGACGCAGAATCGGACGGTCTCAGCGGCCATCGTCAACATGGCGGGGTAGTGGCTGACAAAGATGATTCGGCGAGTCGGCGAGATGGCGGCCTCGATGACGCCCACAATGTTGGGGATCGACAAACAGCAGAAGAGAGGCCACATGGCAAAGTTCTGGAAGCCCGTGGGGGAAGAAGGGAACTGGTAGCACAGAGCATAGTCCTTCATGTCGATGCGGACCAGGTCGTTGAGTCGAGGAGCAGGGAAACTGAGGATGCGGGACACCTCCTCGGCGTGGAACAGGTTAGTGGCCTTGTTCCAGTGGATCCACATGCCTCGAAGGTAGTCTCCGAGGAGGTTGTAGAGAGGGTATCGAGAAAGGAACGACAAGCAGTAGGGAATCCAGTAGGTCTCATCGGCATTGTCGTAAAAGTCGGATTCGGTACGTCGTCGAAGATCACGGATCGTCTCAGCTCGCTTTTCGTCGGCGCGCGACCAGACGCGGAGGCAGATGCCGTAGAGGGTGTGAGAAGAGTCCTGCTGGAGGACGAAAGCGTGGTGAACGCAGTGAGGCTGGCTACGTCCGGTGCAAATCTCGACATCATGAGGGAAGCAAGCCTATGATCTAGTGTTAGGAGAACCATTCATTCCTCAACGCGCCAATTCGCGTTTTCTATAGAAAAATCCTTGACAACCACAGAAACAGGGGCGGGGATGTATGTTTACCCTCATGGCAGCATGCAAAGAACGAGCAATCTCGTTATCCTGCTCCAACCTAGGGCTGCTACCTAGGATCTCAGGGAGCCAGAACTGGCCAACAGCACCCTTCATGTGGCCGATCTTGCCCTGAGCCGGCGCGGGAGCCTTGACCCACTGCGAGGGCTCACGACCAACACCGCACACCATGTAAGCATGGGTGAGGGTCTTGGGGGTCCTCTGCTGGGGCTTCACGTTGAGAGTCGAGGGAATCGGTTGAGTAATCCGCGAGTGGAGAGACGAGGTCCTGCTGGGGATGATGAGGCTGGTGTCACCCTGATCGCGAGTGCTAGGACGACCCTCGCGATCACCCGTCCGGGGACGGGTGAAGGACGGGTGAGCAGTGAGAGAAGGCGCCATGGTTTACCGAAAGACAACAGGCCGACAAAGATCAATTCCGGAACAAGAATCGGCAAGAGTCGACGTTAGATCGTGGTGTTGGTTCTAAGAAACAGAATAGGGTCCGATAAAAGAGAAACGATCTCGCGCTTCTCAATTCCAAGGTATGGGGCCGTTTGAACGTAGAATTCCACCAGCGGCAAAAAGCTGAAGAGAAATGGGGTGAGGAAATTCCTGGAGAAATCAATCTAGAAGCTGGAAACTGTTCAGCCACGAGGCTCGACTGTTGCCATTCGCGAAGCAGTCCGTCCACCAGCGATTGAAGGTCGAAGACAGGGCTGGCCGGCACGCACACACAATGTTGGTGATGTGGGTGAAAGATAAAGTGAAAGAAAGCCGGACCCAACTCGCTACGTCCTGAGACAGGTTAAGAGGGATGGGATGGGGAAGGGCAAGAAGGACGGAGCAAAGAGGTGTAAGGGCGGGCTGGAAGGGAAAAGGAGAAGGTCAATGAGAAGGGGATCAATACCCATACCAGAGCCAATAACCCAATAGGGGGGCAGACCAACAATCAGAAAGGGGATCGACCACCGAGAAGCCGGGACCTGGACAAGGACCGGGACCCTGCGCCCTATTTTAACTGGAAAGTGGTGTAATAATACGGCTTCGATACGGTAATAACAATTGATACTATGATGTACGTACCATTCGTCTATTTTACGGGTCCTTCGTCTGCGCCTGCCCGCATCAATCAAATCCTACCACTTCCATGCTCCCTCTCACAACGGCCCTTGTCCCCAATAATATGGAGTTAGGAGTACGTCGCTCAAGTTTGAAGTACTTCGTAGTGTAAGTAGTGTATTATACAACTGCACTAAACCTTCTAGGTCTGGTTTGACATGTACCCGTTCTCTCACTAAAGACAAACAGAGACAAGCTGATGAAGGAGGTACCTAAGTCCTCGTATGCACGCTAATAAGAGAGCTAAACATGGGGGGCTGGGGATTGATGGATGGGCATGGAGTGATGCGGGTTCATGTCTTGTCGTGCGTTTGAAGACCGTAAAAACGGGAGGGTTTGACACGGCACAGTGCAAAAAGGCTGTCAGAAACCCACGGCATCTCGTCTCGCTTTAGCTTGCCGTGGGCAGGTCGTCGAAATGGGCCAGGGCTGCGTCCATAATGCCGCAGCATTATTAACCAGTCATCTAAGACAATCGAAGGTGAGCCCCTGAGCCACACGACAGAATTGGAAGCACTACCAAATACTTTGACGGAATGGAGTTAACCTTCTCGAAGTGTCAAGCTGAACGCTAGTCCATACTTGTATTTTCCAACATGAAGAAACAGCGACTCGAAGGCTTCTCTTCAATTGAGTTTGAAACCAAGAAAAAGACAATCAGTGGCCGTTCTCGCTGGACACTGTAAACTACAATCTCCTCTGACCGTATTCTTGGAAGATTAGCGAAGTCGTGGAGTCCGTTTTCCTCTCAGCTATTCCCTTTGCGTCGGGTACTTCGGTATAGGATACATGTATTGGTCAATGTGCGAATGTGGGAGCATTGGCCTCCTTGCAGCTACTTTTCTTGGAAAGGCACTGCCCAGGAGAGAAGGTACCGCATACCTTTAGGTATATTTCTGCAGCACCTTTACAACAAGTAATAGGTACAAGGTGGAGGGGCCATCCCAATCTTTCCCCGATGCAATGCATAGGCAGGGGACCGTGGGTCACAGGATGGTGGTAACATCAATGTCCACTCCCAGGTCCCAATGGACACAGTGTAAGTGACCAGGGAACATCGAAATAAACTAATGAGCGCAGAAGGAACGCTGGAGCTCTCTCTGTTGATAGCAAAACGTAGCTTCTCAGCGGGCGCAACTTGGTACGAGTGCTGCATGTGAAGGAAGACCGAGCAGAGCACATGAAAAGCACGGAGTAGTACCTTCGTAATAACCTTCGAAGTTTACTCTTTCCTCGTGCAGCCTTGGTGCTTGGTAAATCTGCACTTCACAGGCAAGGCGTTTGGAGTTGAGAGTTGAGAGGGAAGTTAGCACCGGAACGCCAGCCTGGGAGCACTGGCAGATATTGGGGGAAGTTGGAACCCTGCTCGATGGAAAATTGGGGTCCCACTCCAAGCACCACAAGGCAGACCATCAATCTTATCAGCACGCCGTATGTGGTAATTCTGCTCTCTTCGGTCATGGTGAAGCACCCATAATAATACATTATAATACGAGAGTCTGTCATTCTTGTTTTCTGATGTCACCGCACGCGAGGCCAGGCCTGTCTGTCTCCTTCGATGACGGATGTTGCGGGTATATCAGTCGAATTAATCTTATAAGTGTAGCTTCCATTTACGAGTACTTGTGCGAAGTAGTGAATGAGATGCCAGTGAGGGGGGTTTATGACGCCGTTGGTCCGTCGCTGTCACTCTCTTGTCATACCAGAGCTCATCCGAACCTGGTTCTTGCGACCGAGAAAAGTACAAGATCCACTCAACTAGAAAGCACTTTCCGAGTCTGGAGAGCAGGTGCCCGTTGCCACTCTCCTCTTGACGTCCGTAATTCCTTGTGCCTTTCGTTTACTCCATCCCGTCCACGGAGCGTGGGCATTGGGGGAAATTTGAATCTGTTCCTCGGTGCAGTTGCTTGACAAACGCGGTCTAAGATCTGCCTATGGGGGAAAGGGAACAAAATGGGTACGTGAAAGAGGTACGCTCCAATCGCGCAAGTTTTGAATGATCCCAACAAGCTCCCAGCTGGCTGGACTGGATGCTAAACTACGACGCCACGTTCCTAGGGCCTGAAGTCTAAAATCGAATCAATTTCAATCTGTTTGACGATGGACTTATCCCAGTCCTTCTAAATCATCCAGTGGACGAAAGGAATTACCGACAGAAAAGCTGATATTATCAATCCATCACGAAGCCTACAGACTTCGCAGAATCCCGAGGAACTTGTTTCCCCCACGTCCCTTGTCGATCCCCGCTCGGGTACATCACAACGTGGATTGGGGGAGAGAATTAATACAAAGGGAGCGGACAAAAAAAAGTGCCCAAGTGTATGGTTTTTCTCGGTCTGGAAGCACCAATACTACCTCTCTGTACAAACTATTCCTTTGGTCCCTCGTGGATGTTGCATTTCCTCCATTTTTGGTGCTGGTCCTTCGTACAAGGACCTCCTCTGCGCTTTGACCGTTGCTCATCGCCAAAGATTCGTCCGGTCCTTCTCGGTTCTATAAGTCTTACTTCGTACTGTAGTCAACTACGAACCTAAGAAGTAAACATGCCGAGTGCGCCGTGGACGACGAAGTGCAGCAAACCTGCAGGTCGGGTGATGTGCTCTACAGGAAGCTCAGCCGAGCCTGCAGATATCTACAGATACAGCATGTGCGAAATACGACTTCTTGCCTCTTTACAGGACCAGATGGAAAGAAGCGGATGCAAGAGCTACTTTATCCAAGACCCAAAGCGCTCGAGAGCTCAGTGCGCGGAACCAGCTATTAAAAAAGAAACGAAGGAGGGGAAACAACAGGAAAATAACCCATTGAACTCGTCATCAATCCATGAAATGTCTCGTTTTCATCGTCGAGGAACATTCTAGGTCCAGTACAGGGGTTCACTATCTCTCCTTACCGGAAAAGGGGAAAAAACAAAGGTCCAAGACAAACGGAGTCCCGAAACGATAGGGAAATAAAAAAACCAGGTTGGTTGCAGGAAAAAGTGGCGAAAAGGAAGAGATTCTCGCGTCCCGAAAATCTGAAACATGAACCTCTCAGCTAAGTATACCTCCCCCTTGTTCCTTCGGATTTTGTCTCTCCACCCTCCCTTGCCTCTGGTCTCATTCCGCCTCCTCACCTCGCCTTTCGCCCACTTTCGCTTCTGCGGGTTATTAGGAAGCAGGTTGGTTTGTTTGGGGTTGGGCCTCTTCTGTACGAGGCAATAATCTATTTGATCGCATGCTTGTTCCTTTTTTTTCTCCCTTGCCTTGCTCTCTACCCCTCGCAATCTGAATCCTTCACAGGATGAATCCACTGAGGCAACGAAGTAAACACTCTTTTGTCGTCGTATGAGTAGTTTTTTGCCGATCGATATTAGCACGCCCGCTTGGGCATTGTAAATGTCCCGCAGCTCATCATCATCGTCGAGTCCAAGCGTTGGTGTCCGCCGTTTCTCCGGACCTTCAAGAGCTACGACCCATCCGGCAGGCTTACATTTCATCTTGAAGACGGGCCCAAGATGACGCGTTTTCTCCGAGTGCAGTTTAAAGAGGTTGTATAGCTAGCCAAGCCGAAAAATCGAAGCTGCTAATATACTCTCATGTATAATCCGATTCCTCAGCCTTCTCGACTCTTTACAGAATGATTCGAGAATTTTACCTCATGCCTGTCCATTTATATCAAGTCGTATATACATCATAACACCTCCAGCTATAGTCTCCGACTTGGATGTTTCCGTGAGTATCCACGTCAAGGAAAGGCCTGTTCAGCCTCGTACATGTTTTAACCGCGTTCGTTTGATGTGCTTACCGCCAATGTCTAGAATGTCAGACGCGAATTGTAAAAGGCACGGGGTTTGAGGGTATTCTTAGAGCGCAATTGGAGCTATAATCTGTAGACTTGGTGCTTGACAAACATCACGAAACCTCAGCAAATCACCACAACTGGAAACAAAGATCTACGATCCTCGATTCAAGTCACCTCTGTCAAGGTGCAATCCAACCCAAGCTTTCACCTCTTTGCATGAACCTACCCAGCATAACGTCGATCACGGGAAATCCGCGACCCTATCTGCCCATCCCAACCCGCTATCATAAAGGAAACCTCCCCATTCTTGGAGAGACAAAGAAGGCAGAAAGTGTGTTTTAATCGCCTTGTCTTGCCTACTTCTATAGGGCTGGCTGCATTGAATTCGGCATCCCCGATGCTCTCGAGATAACCCCACATAGCCTAAAGCTCTAGAATCCACCTCCCGATTCCGCGGGTTCAAAAAAAGAAGGGATATCCCAGCCACTACCCATATCTCTCACCATCTCAAGCTCAGCATTAGAATATCTTGGACGGCTTGTAAAGGGGTATTCGGTGTTAGATGTTGGCCACTTACATGAAAAAAGCACTCTCGCCGACCTCCCCCGATCTTCACCGTCACAGATGCGAGATAGAGAGCTGAATCAAGACAAGACATGCATATCATCCACAAACCATTGCCTGCCACCTCTTTCCACAAAACCCACTAGAAGCAAAGAAAAAAGAAAATACAGACCCCTCACAGATCTCTCCGATCTCCACATCTTCGCAGACCAAGACATGCCAACCGGCAGAAAACGTAGCATCCATCGTCGTAACCCTTTTAATTCCGCTCCGTCGGGTCTCCTTAAACACGCTTCTAGAGGCAACCACTATCGAATGCGTCGCATTGCTTCTTTTATTCGATTGATCCTAGCCCCGAAGAACCTTTTTCCCATCCAGCCTGACTTATACTAGACGGAAGTACTCTCACGTACACACGACTAGAAACGTAGAGACACCAAACACGCTAGAGAAGCACATTTCAACTAAACAACAAATACCAAGGCACTGTCCCTTCGTCACAAGGCAGGCGGCTATAGAAAGCAAAGGCACCATTCCAAAAAGAAAAGAAAAAGAAGAAAGAGAGCAAGTAATAGCGCAACGTTCAACTCACTCTCGTCCAACCTCATTCAAGGGTGTCTGAGTTCTTCTTCAGCCATCAAAAATATCCTATACATCTGTCAAGTACGAATGCACCCGCCAACATAAGCCTCCCTTCAAACACACCCACTCCACTGTTTTCCCAAAAAGAAAGAAAGAAACGCCACGAACATGGCAACCGCTATCCAACCCACTCATTTCTCTCCACCACCTCCTAAGATCTCAAAGTCTCAAGCTCCAACTCCAGCTGCCTAATCCTCTCACTCTGGTCCTGCGACCCAGACGTGACCCTCCTCTTCAACGTCTCAACCTCCTGCATCAAATGACTAATCTGCTCGCTCTGCGCGCGGATGAGTCCGTGCTGAGCCTGTATCAACTCCTTGATCTCGCGCAGCGAAGAGTATACGTCCGCCGGTGTGCCCGCACCACCGGCAGCAGCGCCGCCGCCGCTCGAAACAGAAGTAGAAGAGAAGACCGGGGCCGAGCTCGTCGGTGACCGGATGGGAGCCTTTGCAGGCGACCTAGCTCTCGGCTCCTCTCTTACTGGAGGAGGAGCGGCGGCGGCAGCGGTAGTTCGTTGAGGCGGCCTCGAGATCTCTTCGAAGCTCGAGGCATCGTCGTCGTCGCCGCTGTCATCCTCCTCGTGGTCCTGGTACTTGTTGGCCATGGCCGAGATGGACGCCTTCTGGTCGGCCGCCGACACGGGCTGGCGAGCTGGGACAGGGGCGGGAGTGGGTTTGGGTTCCTCCTTCAGAACAGGCTTCGCCGAAGGGGGAGGAGAGGCGAAAGACGCGGGAGGAGGCTTGTAATCCGCGGCTACTTCGACGGGGGGCTTGCCATCGTATACGCTCTCGAGGTCAATCTTGGGAGGGACGCCCGACTTGCCGTCGAGCCATTCCTTGGCGCTCACGGCGGGCTTGAGCCCGGTGGCGGGAGGGTAGATGTCGGACTGGAAGGTCTCGGCCCTGCGGGGAACGGTGAAGGAGATGGGCTCGATGTAGGTGTCGTTGACCGTCTTGTAGGCCCTCATGACTTCATTTTCGTGGACCTAGTGGATGTAAAAGTCAGTAAAAGCCCTTGTAGCACCAGGTTGTGTGCCCTTGTGGATATATATTGACTCACATGAAGACCACGTCTGGGAAGGAAGGCAATGCCTCTTTGGGGATCTCCCGACTTGTACTCTGTCAGGAACTCGAACTTGTCGTTCTCGTATTCGAAGTAGCGGATATTTCCGTCACTATGACAAAACTATTAGCCGTCTTGGACCTGCCCACATGCGACATCATCAACTTACCCCTTGCCAGCCAGGTACAAGCAGTTCGAACCATCGTCTATTGTAGAGTACAGGTTAGCATCATCCTTACCAACACAGCGGAAACAAAACGGGAAACGAAAAAGAACTTACCCCAGAAGGGCATGCAAACGCCAGAAATAGAGTCCAACATAGTGAACCCGCCAATAGGCTCCGAATTACCCGGCTCCCAAAGCGCAATCTGCCGCTCACTCATCCTCGAGAAGCCCGTCGTCGCGATCCTGTTATGCTCGCCCATCCAGACGGCCCTGCTGTTCTTGGCGCCCGCGTGGCCGGCGTGTTCGCTGACGGCCCTCTCCTGGCGCACGTCCCATACGCGGATCTTCTTGTCGCGCGACGTCGTCGCCAGCAGCGTACCAGTGGCGTTCCAGGTCAGGCTCTGCACGATGTCGTTGTGGCGCAGGGTGTGGTGGGCTTGGCCGGCGGAGATGTCCCAGAGCTTGATGGTGAAGTCTCCCGATGCAGAGGCGATGATGTTTTCGGCGGCGGGGTTGAAGAGGACTTGTCCGACTTTTCTGCAGGGGGAGGTTGACTTTGTTAGAACTATGTCACGCGACCACTTCAGAGGTAGGGACTGTATATGGGGTGTGAAAGTCGTATTGGTTACCTTGAGTGGCCGGCGAGCTTAGCAACGGGCGAGATGTCGGGGATCTCCTCGGCGTCTACGTGGAGTGTAAAGTTCTTGGGAACCTGCCATATAAAGATCTTGCCATCTTCGGAACCGGACGCGATGAGGCGGTCGTTGAAAGGGTTCCTAGAGTGCGCCACGAATGTCGGTCAGCAAAAGAAAAGGATATAGACATAGCGCTAGGCATCCAGTCATAGCAGGATGAGGTTCGGCGTATAGGACCACGCACCAATCGGTATCTAGAACGGCAGCGGTGTGTCCTCGGAAGAGGGGGATCTGGTCAGGGAGCTTTCCTCGCTCCTCGAGAGGGATGACGGCGAAAGCGCCGCCGCCGCTCGACTCCCAGTTAACAGAGAGAAACTCGGGATTGGCCTATCCATACATTGTAAAATGTCAGTTTCCGTCAATGCAGGGTGTCTCTGGTTATCGACGACTCCCCTGAGAAGGGGGGGAAGCTTCGTTCGTCACCGTACCTTTATGAGGTTAGTATCCCACGCATTGCGGCTGATGTGAAGATTATCATAACAGAACTCCTTTCTCGTCGACTTGCCGAAAACGTGTCCTGATCAAACCGTAAGAGGTTCCCCGAGGTCAGTCTTTCCGAATAATGTGGGATGTGTGAGGGGAAGGGGGGGTTAAGGCAGGAAGAATGCCGTGCCGCGCAAACGGGCGGGAGGGAGCATATTCAGGGGTGGGAAAGGCTGATGCTGGTTTCTAGCTTTTTGCGACGGGAACTTACGATATTTCGACGCTCGAACGAACCGGTGGGCCATGGATAATAGCTTCGTCTCTCGAAGCAACAAGGAAGCACTGGATTAGGTTTATGGGAGTTGGAGAAAAGGACGGTTCTACCAGTCGTCGAGGGCGCGAATGAAACAATGGATATGGATGCAGGTTGGATATGTACTTCGTACACGACCCAGGTTGCGAGGACCTCAATGTGTTGCTCCAATTGTACAAGTCAGATGCTAAACTGCCTGTGCTGGGGAGGTCCCCGCTAGTTTCAACATCAACAATCAACGGGCCCCGTTAAATGAATACGTCACAAATCACAAGCTTCAGACTCGGACACTGGAGCAGGCTCTTCAAGGCAGGAGTCTAATAGTTGAAGCGTTTAATGGTAATTTGGCACTTTCTTCGAGCTTCGCCAATAGTAAAAATATCTGGCGACACTTTGACTATGTAGCGAATCAGGTCCTTCGCGGTCGAGGTCGACGGTCTAGACCCATCGAACGCACCTCGTTCGTACTTCGTACTTGCAGCCAAGCAAATCAGATGACGACATGCGAATCCCTAAAGTAAGAAAGCGAAGCAGAGCGAGAGACAGACAGGCTCCCTTCCCATCAGCTTACAATGGCTGCGGCCCGCCAAGACAGACAGACAGACAGAACTGGTTCTTCCGCTCCCGCCTGGTTTTCATTGCTGCTCACGTCGAGAAACGAGCACGAGAAGTGATGACGAGATCGTAGCTAACAAGAATATAAATCCAATGCCCTAGCCCAACTTCCTCCAGGCTCTTACGGCTCAACATTTGATCCCGCCTTGAACTCCAACCCATCTTGTAATAACACATGAGTAATAGCACATATGGGGAAAACGATGGCTCTCGGTGAGCCTCAGGTCATCTCCAGCAACTCATTCGATATCAACCACTCCCCAACTTTAATATACACACAGTTGTCAACTTCAATATACGCACTTACAAAAACGCTTCTATCAGACACATAGAGACTATATTCCGAACACCAAAGGCATCGCCCCCTCCCTCATCACCTCCCCCAACAAATGGTAGGATTCCCCCTATAAACAGGAGCAAGATCCTAACAGCACCTCCATCCAACATATTAAGAACCTCGCAAACCCCAAGTATCATTCTAGAACTACTAACTACCACCACTGCTAGCATTACAACTACCGTAGCCGTATAACACTACTCTTTAGAGAACTGGGACCCTTACGAACCTCCTATCATGCTCTTGGGCTCCGTGTTCGACGCTTACCCTCTGGGTAAGTGAATCTAAACTATGACTGGATTACCTACCACCTCGGTCCCGCCAATCACCACCTCGCACATGGCTGGCGAGCTGTGGCTCCCGCTTATCCGATTTTCGGGCAAGCTTAGGAGCGTAAAGGACGTAGTTTTCCTTTCCTCCTTACCTAGTTAATTCACACTCCGGGCTTGACAGGGCTCGCCCTACTACATTCTATCAAAGGTGAGCACCAAAACTCCTGGAAATTTCACAAGAGATGATGCGAATGACTCCTTGTCCTATGAATCACCACATGGAAGACGCTGGCATTCAATTGGAGCATCTTCTGGGGCTTCGTTACGGGTTCGACGTCATGTTTATATGAGTCGATGTTGTCGTCGTTGCATAGTTTGGGAAGCGGTTTGAGTTTGATGATAGTACGGCCGCGCACCATGAATTGGGTCCCTATGAAGCGAAGTTGATCAACGTTCGATGGCGGAACAATATATATATATATAAAACAGCACACTGTTATCTTAGATTTGCTTGGGCTGGATCATCCAATGTTATGTTCAAATTGGTGCTTTTATTGCGGCTTCAGGCGGTATCTGCCAATATGTGCCAAGCCAAGGCGCTCGAGATGCCGCGTAGAAGTTCACATTCATGACATCTGGATTCCCTGCTTGAATTACATCGAATTCCAATTTCGTCGCTCGGTCCATACTTCATGCGTGTACGATGCTGCCCCTAGCTCGCAAGCACTTCAACCGAGCTCTTCAATGTTTCCATCCAAGCTCCATCACCAAGAGTAACAGCGTAACACCCAGATCCATACCATCAGCCTTCATTACATTAAATTCATGCAGAACACGGTCACAGAATAGATCGTATCAGCTCACGCAAGCAACAGGCAACACTCGCAAATTGGATCGATAATAAAGAAGAATGCCATTTGGGGAAAAAACACTCGAAAAATCATGCACCTTTTAATACAATGCCCCCAATCCGTTTCAACCAACACATAAAAACGGACGAGGTCAAGCGCAGAGAAGAAGGCCTAGGCTGGGACAGCCAACATCTTCTAAGCTTCGGAGAGAAGTCTTGTAAAAGAAATATTCGTCCATTCAAAACACTCCTGCCCTGTAGCTGTCTGCTCAGTCCCCGATCCATCTCATCACCATAAATGATGTAATACTCTCACAACTGTTAACAGTGAAAAACAAACATGAAGAAAATTCGCGAGTCCTCGCAAAAAAAGAGAGGGGAAGTCTCCCGCCCAGAAAAAGAAGATAAGACAGAAGAGCGCACCACACGACGAGGCCCAGCCGCTGACGTGGTAGACAAAACAAGATACCTGAAAGGTTGATATTAAACCACGACATCGGCACCGATTTAGGAAATGTCCCATGAGGGTCAAAGGAAAGAAATGTGTTCTAAAGTCTCTCGAGTGATCAGAGAGAGAGTTGATGTAGGGGTAGTGGTGGGAGAAAATGCATCATGTCAAACATGTCCTGCGTGCCTCGTTTCATAGTCGTCGTCGCAACGTTCGTAAAAAAGGGTGGGATGAAGAACCGTAGAAAAAGGGGTATCGAGGGTGTAAAAATAAGCGGAGGCAGGCAAACATGTAGGCCACACCGATGAACCCCTTAGACGTACATGCTCTTCGTCCTCGAGTGCACGCGACGACCCTCGGCACGGCGTCGGAGAGCCTCCTCTCGCTTGAGGACAACCTCGCACCACTTGTTGCGGCGAGGGCCCTGGCCGTCATCGTCTATGCTGCCCGTGTCGCCACGGCCGATGAGCTCGCCGAGGACCTTCATCCAACCTTCCTTGTCCTCGGCCGTGTCGGCGTAGAAGTCAATGACTTCACCATTGTTGAAACGGATGCGGAAGCCCTCTTCAACGAACATGTAACCCTCCTCTTCTTCGGCGAATGCGGATCGACGACGCTTGCCTCCCTTGCCGGTAGTCTCCTTTTCTGTCAGTGTGCGCCTATCATCAATGAGGCGCTTGGCGTTGCCCAAGTTGATAGTCGCACGAGGTTGGCGGGTAGCCTCGTGGTAAGCTGTCAGCTTGGCGCCAACGAGCTTGAAGTAACGGCGGCGCCAGTACTGAGAACACGCGTTAGAATAAATACTCTCCTCACATATCCCGCAAGAAATAAGCGAATGACAACTGGAGTCTGGTACTTACAGGACAGTCACCACCCTGCTGGCTGAGATGGCCCTCCCAATTCCTGGAAAGACGTTCCTCAGCAGCTTTCAGCTCACGAATGCACGAGTTCATGCTCTTGGGCATATCCTCATCGGTGGCTCCCTTGGGTCGGGGGACGAAGAGAAGCTGAAGCTCAAGCTTGCCAATCTTGTACGGCGCACGCCTGACGACGGCCGTAGTTCCGCGCTTGCTCTTGACGCTCGACGCGAAGCCGGCCTCCTCCGTAGCCCACTCGTTGAAGCAGGCAACTTCGGCGAGGTAGGGTCGACCGAAGCACCTCGACTCGTGCTCCTTGAGGCAGACATAGGAGCGAGCGAAGCTACCGTCCTCGGCAACAAGGGGAGAAAGGAGGTCGTAGGCCGAAGGGGCTGCGTTGAGCTGACGCGTCTGGACATCTCTCTGCATGGCGAGTCTCTGTTCTTCCTCACGCCTTAGCATCTCCATTTCCCTGCGCTTCTTCGGCGACGCGAACATGCGACCAAAGGTCGAAGTCTTCGTCTTGGTGGCCTTAGCCTTGGTGGGAGAAGCAGCAATAGGAGCAGGAGCAGGCTTCTCAAGCTTCACGTTAAGTGTGAGCTGGAACTCGAGGTCATTGGGGACCACGAGCTCGAACTCTTGGCCGATGGGTGCGTTACGAGCAAGTTCAAGCCAGGCTGTAGTAACGCAGTGCACACCGTTATCCAGCGTCAAGCTGAACCATGTCCTCTCAGCTGTACCAAGGTTAGCTTTCCACTTCACTCTCCAATCGTTTTCCCAGGAAAAAAGGATAGCTTACTCTTGGCAAGTGGCAAGTCGAGGTCCTTGACACCCATCACCTTGACAAACAATCGTCCCCTCTCACCGCTCTCCTCGGTGGCAAGCTCAGCGTTAAAGTCCTCCTCCGCAAGAGGATTCAGGCCAACGGCATTGCTCTCCTGGCCCGGAAGAGGAGGAACTGGGCCGCTCATCCCGCCATGTCGCTTCCTAACACTCCTTGGTCGAACCTTACCATTCCAAGGCTCAACGGTCCACGACTGGGGTCGGTCCGCCTTGACAGGCGAGTTGCCGGCAGATCGAGCCTTCCACCTGTCATCAGGATCCTTGTCGCTCGCGGCAACGAGCTTGGTGTTCTGACGCATGAGGTAGCCACGCTGTTTTTGAGTAATAGGGTTAGCATTCTGTAATTCTGACGCATCTTTTTTAGTCGCGGTGCCCGACGCTTGTCCGGCTTGGTGGCCACTACTTGTGGCCTTCTCTAGCGAATCGTTTAGGAGTTGGTTAAAAGCCACCTTTTGTGCCTCGATAACCCTGTCGAAATCCTGATCGAGACTCAGGCCCAAGTCAAGATCCAACGTGAGACTGCGCTTCTTAAAGCTGGGGTGTCTCTCCAAGTAGTCCTCCGTGCTGCTGGAAAAGTCGTTCTCAAGGTCGCGGGAGCGTCGGCTCAGGTGGCGCTCGGGGATGGGTGGGACTTCTGGGGCGAGCTCACGGCTCACCTGTCGCCTAGCCTCTCGCATGGCCATAATGTCAGAGGGGGTTGCCGAGGGACGAGTCCTCAGCTTCGAGCCAGAGGCCGACTTGATAGTGGCCAGTTGCTCGGGGATTTCAGGAGTCGGAGGTGCCTCCTCCTCCTCCTCTTGTTCCTCTTCTTCCTCATCGTAGTCGTTAACAGGGTGGTGGATCACCGATCCAGAAACAGACTCGTCATCCTCATACTCATCAGGCTCTCCCCATCCAGAGCCGTCATACTCAGGTTTTGAGAGAGGTCGCTCTTCAGGAGTGAATGGTCGTTGAAGGTAAGCATGGGCCTCCGCCATCGTAGGCCCTTCGATTTGGTCGGGGCGAGGGAGAACTGGGCCGTTCAAACTGGGGCGGTTAGGAGGAGCAGCAGCCTCCTCGGGGAGAGGCAGTTTCTCCTCGATAGGGCTAGCATGTGGAGTGAGGTCTTCCTCGACATCCTCCATGTCCTCCGTGTCCTGCTGCTCCGTAGCGTGCACAGAAGCTGCGCTCTCAGAGTAGTGGCTAGCCGAGTCATCGTCCTGGTCCTCATGGATGACAAGCTCCTCATCTTGATCCATAGAAATCTCTCGGTACGAGTATGTGTCCTCCCTCTCAGCCAAATCAGGTCGGACAATAACGCTACCTTGATCGTCATCGAGAATAGAGTCCTCCTCGGTAGATGGGATAGGAACATCAGGATCTAGTGGTAGAGGGCGCTCAGGGCTGAAGGGAGGAGGCGAGGAGAAGTGGTAGTCTGATTCTCTGTCAAAAATGCGATTGCCATTGACACGGCGAAGAATGGACTCGCGGGAAATACGAGGGGGAAGCTGGTACTCCTCCAAGCCAGAGATGTCACCAATAGTGTCGCCCTCTTCCTCGGCTTCAAGGGCAGCCTGGCTAGCTGTGTCGGTTGTCTCAGAGGATGGGCTACTGAATCTGTCTCGAGCACCGGCCCGGCGCATGCGACGCTCACGTTGCTGTTCGGCAGCGGTCTTAGCGGCATTACCGTCATCAGAAAGCATCATAAGCTTCAGCCGTTCCTCGAGAGTCATCTTGCCATTGCCAATGTTTTGGATCTCAGACTTGCTAACCGACGCTGGGGGCGGCGAGGGCAGGCTCCTGTTAGAGCCAAGCATCCTCTCAGCAGCAGCCGAAAGTCCGGGGGAACCCCGCGAGAACGAACCAGAACCCATCCCAGGCAGAGGGGGGAGGGGTCTGTGTTCGGAGTTTGAGTTGCTGGAATCGGTTCGCTGATGAGTTTGGTGTCCAACTGAAGCCCGGGTAAGCATGCCCTCGGGGGCAGGGCTAGAGTCATAGAAGGGATCGTCACCGCCCCTCATTGGGCTATCATGTCGCCAGTCATCCGGTCCCACTACAGGAGTCTTATCTGTATCCTCAAGCGAGGCATCGAAGCTGTCGTCTGCTTCGTCGCCCTCGTGATGGTGGTAGAAAGGGTTGTACTCATCGTCCTCGTCCGACTCATAGCTACCCTCGCGGGAGTTGGAACCAATAGATGACAAGTCGGGAGTCGCCATCTCATACTCATTCACTTGGGGAGGTGCAGCGTCAAAGGTGACGCTCTTGGCATGTCGATGGAGGGTCCGATAGGTCTCAGCCTGCGACTCCATAGTCCAGGTCCCTGTGGCTTCGTCGAAGCTACTCTTGAATCTAGAGGTAGAGAGAGAGGACTTGATAGGTGAGCCTTGCTCCCTCTTTGGCGTCTGGGGTGGGTTGTCCGTTTGGGAAGATTCTGGAGCATTGGCCCTCGTGGGGCTGTACAAAGGAATATCTGTCTTGCTTTGGCTTCTTTGGTGGCCTTTCCTTTCAGAGGCAGCTGGCGCCTCGGAGCGCAGGCCGAGAGCCCCTCTTCCGCCGAAAGCATTCCCTTGAACCTTAGCAAGGGGTCGCTCAATATGGGGGATACGGGTAGGATCGTATTCCTGCTTCTGCTCCAGGGCGAGGATGTTGCTGTTCTTCACCCTAGAGGCCTTCTGCAGGCGCTCGAGGGATGAGCGTCGGAGTGGTGAAGGAGAGCCGGAGAGCCCACCGTACAGGCTATTCTCGGTGCTCGAGTTACGATTCTGCCAGAAGACCCTGGGTGACGTCTTGGCCTCAAGGGGTGAGGACTGGAAAGGAGAGGAATCCTGCTGGAAGTTCATCTTCTAGATTCATGCCGTCAGCGTCGCTCTGCCTTTACTAGGCATCGCTAGAGAAATCAACTAACCTTCGTTGTTTGGTTCCAGCTAGGGGAATTTCTCCGCTTCTCCGATGGAGAAATCTCTGTGAGGGCACGGGGGACGGCGCCCTTCTTGGTCGGCGACGACATTGCTGAGTTTCTGGATAGGCGCAAAGGTTGGACCTAATGGGATTCCGTTAGCTTCGTTGTTCTTCTTGCCTCTTGACGTCGATCAGTTTTCGTGATGCTTACCGGGTCGGTAGATGACATGCTCCCCAGCATGCAATGCCTTTAGTTTCTCAACTCCCAAAGGCTAAATAGAGGCAATTGGTGTTGTTGGGTGCATGAGGTCAAGGTTGGGGCCGATTGGGAAAGGTGGGCGACAAGACAGGTTATATCAATCAAAGGCCAGGAAGGTCGGCCACAAGATTGCTTCTAACCAGAGTGGACGGACTTCTCAATGGTGTAGACGAAGACCACTCTCTGTCGCTAACGAGCGCACAGGTGAACCCTGTAGCCAATTCCGTAGACTGCCTTCTTGATGGACAAGGCAGGCAGAGTTATATCGCGGACGATATTGCGCCGTTCTCTCTCTGATAAACTGCGAGCAGTTGTCTGGCGGAATGCTAAAAGGAGGAAGACGATTTGTTTTGGGATGGGATAATATTGTCTTTTTTGTACAAGTGTTCGTTGGAGGGTGTGTGTCTGGGTGTTCGGTTCGTTGTTTAATAATGGTTCAAAGGCTCCTGAGATATAGCCGCAGGATGCTACACACGGCTACCAAGATGTGGTGGTGCAGGTAAACAAACAAGGAATGGTCAGAAGAAGTCGGTTTGGGAAGATCGAGGGCGCGTTGCTGTGGAAACTGCGACCTTGAACTGGCGCAACGCTTGATTCTGACTGGAGGAAGCACACCCGAGGCACGGACCACCAATTTATTCCTGCATTTTGAGGTGGCATCGAGTTTCAAACCATTAACCGATATGTACGATAGCTCCATTGCCTCTACATATGCATGCAAACGCAAAATTATCCCACTAAGAAGGCATTCGGCTAAACAGGAAAATTCCGATAAGAGCCCCTCCACTCCGATAAGCCAGAAATTTTCAAGGAAAGTGAAGGTCGACTTCACGACGCTTGTGATTTGTACTCGAGCAGACTACTGTAGACCACAGAACAACAACCGATCCAGCCAGTCCGCCCACAATGAAGCGGAAACTTGACGAAAACAACGAGCCGGCTGCTAATGAATCGCAGCCTGCGACCAAAGAAAATGATGGCAAGAAGGCTTCGTTTTCCGACTTTGGCCTCGACCCTCGACTAGTACAGGCCATCGCCCAAGCAAAGTACAGAGAGCCGACTTTGGTCCAGGCCAAGGCTATACCACTTGCGTTGGAGGGAAAGGATGTCCTAGCAAAGGCGAAGACAGGCTCGGGCAAGACTGCTGCATATCTCCTCCCAGTCCTCCAGGCAGTCTTAAAGAGGAAACAGGTTAGTCGATGCTTCCTATGCACAAGTGAGGAAAGTAACAGAAACCAACTCTTCTTTCTACAGACCAACTCCGATGCATTTACCTCCGCTCTTGTCCTCGTACCGACCCGAGAACTTGCGGATCAAGTCCACAAGGTTATCGAATCACTCGCCGCCTTCTGTGCAAAGGATATCCAGGCTGTCAAGTTGACCGATAAAGTCTCCGAGGCCGTTCAGCGCTCCCTCCTCTCCAACTCGCCCGACATCGTCGTTTCTACCCCCTCAAGGACGTGGTCGAATATAAGCTCGTCTGCTTTATCACTTGATAAGCTCACACACCTTGTACTCGACGAGGCTGATCTTGTGCTGTCGTACGGCTACGAGGATGATTTGCGGAACGTTGCCAAGAAGCTCCCCAAGGGTGCTCAAACGATTCTTATGAGCGCAACCCTTACAACAGAGGTCAACACGCTCAAGGGCATCTTTTCTCGGAACCCCGCTATTCTTAATCTGGAAGAGAAGGACGCCGACGGTGAAGGTATTGAGCAATATGTTGTCAAGTGCGTATCCATCGGCTCCTCATTCTCGGCCGGCAGTTAATTAACATCGTAGCAGGTGCGCTGAAGACGAAAAGTTCCTTCTCATCTACGTCATCTTCAAACTGAAACTTATCAAGGGAAAGAGCATAATATTCGTTTCCGATGTGGATCGCTGCTACCGCTTAAAGCTCTATTTTGAGCAATTCGGCATCCGCAGCTGTATCCTCAACTCCGAGCTTCCCGTGAACTCGAGGATACACGTCGTCGAAGAGTTCAACAAGAATGTTTACGATATCATCATCGCGTCCGACGAAAACGAGGTTATTGGCGACGAACAGACGCCCAAAGACGGATCGGAAGAGGTGGCGGCGGAAGACGGCAAGACTGAGTCGAAGTCCCAAGAACCCCCAAAGAAGAAAAAGCGGAAGACGTCACGGAAGGACAAAGAGTTTGGTGTCTCCAGAGGGATCGATTTCAAGAACGTCGCCTGCGTCATCAACTTCGACTTACCCACCTCCGCGAAGTCTTACACGCACAGGATAGGAAGGACAGGAAGGGCCGGCCAGCGCGGCATGGCTCTTTCCTTCGTCATCCCCCGAGAGCAGTACCGGAAGCACGTCCCCACCTGGGTGGAATCTACAGAGAACGACGAAAAGATTCTCGCGAGGATAGAAAAGCAACAGGCGAAGCTAGGCAAGGAAGTCACGCCGTACAACTTTGACATGGAGCAGGTGGAAGCGTTCCGATACCGAATGAACGACGCCCTGAGGGCCGTTACGAGGGTGGCTATCCGCGAGGCGCGGACGAGAGAACTGCGAGAAGAGCTCCTCAAGAGCGAGAAGCTAAAGCGGCACTTTGAAGAGAATCCGACAGAGCTCCAGCACCTGCGACACGATGGGGAGCTGAGGGCCGCGAGAACCCAAGCGCACCTTAAGCACGTGCCTGATTACTTGCTACCGGCGGAGGGCAAGAAGGGTCTCACCTCGCAGGAAGTGGGCTTCGTGGGCTTTAACAAGCGCGATAAGAAGAGGAGGAATAAGAAGTTTAAGGTTGGGAAGAAACGGTCGGATCCTTTGAGGTCATTCAAGGCACGATCGAAAAAATGATGGATCAATTAGTTATTCTGGGGACCTGAGTACATAGACAGTTCTTGACGCTAATACCCATATTATTTCCATAAAAGCGGCGCTCTGATTCCGCAAGTAGTAACAAAAAAACGTTATGACAACGCATTAAGTGGCTTCTGAGCAAACACAATTGACCTGGTGAAGAGATGTTAGTCCCAAGCCCGGGTCCAAGAAGCCAGCCAGAGGAGATAACTTACGCCTCAAAATAAGCGTGAACAGAATCATCTTTCAATACCTTCTTCGTCTGCGCAACATAAGCCTGCGCCTCCTCAAGCTTCCACCCCAGCATACACGTCAAGACATACATCCCACACCCATCAATGCTATCATCCAACATCGCCTGCGTAATCTTCCCAATCGTCTTCCACTTCGCATCCCCATGCCACTCCCCCAAGGGCAACTTCAACCTCCTCTCCCTCACCCTCAGGAACCCCGCGCTACGAACTAACGGCATATTCCGACTCTCATCGATCACGCGAAACGTCCTACCCATCTTGTCTCCGGCGCGAGTTAACACATCAGCCCAGGCGCGCAACGGCGACTCTTTGGGGAGAGAGTCATCGTCGGCTTTGGCTTCAAGGGAAAAATCGACGTGCTCGATCCAGCCGCCGGGTTTGAGGCAGCGGTAGATCTCGGAGTAGAGGGAGGGCCAGTCCTTGATGGCGCCTACGAGGCCGCGGGTGTGGATGAAGTCGAAGTGGTTGTTGGGGAAGGTCCAGGGGAGTTGGGCGTCGTCGAGTTGGAAGGAGAGGTTGTTGGGAACGAAGATGGGTTGCATAGGGGTAATGTCGATGCCGATTACCTCCGTGTTTGGATAGGCTTGGGCAACGTCTCTGGCCAAGATAATTAGGGGGTTATGTTTTGAGGGATGCAGAACATCGTAGAGGAAGGTGGTTTAGGACTTACACGGCCCAGAGGCCTGTTCCGGTGCCAATATCTAGAATGCGCTTGCATATAGTGCCGGGGGATATAGGAGCTTGGAAAAGCTTGCCATCCATAGCCATGAGAAGAACCCCATGGCTGTTCCATAGATGTCCATTGTCAATAAAGCTCGGATTTCCTTTCAAGGAGAATGTACGCTCACGTCATATCCCAAGCTTCCCTTTGCTTTTCATCGTTCGGCGCCCTGTGAGGCCGCTGTAAGCGAGTTCTAATATGTAGAAAATCTCTCTTCCATACCAATACTCGGTGTTAGTGCTAAAATTCTGATACGTCCTTCCGTGAATCTGACGGGATGTGAGTATGCTCGGTATCACCGATGTTGTAGAGCTCTCGCTAGAGCGGGGTTGCGGTGGTTAGAATCTTCCTGACGATGATAGTTGATGTCTATATGAGGGCGGGCTCACTTATCCGAATCGACAGCTGACTCTCCATCGCTGTCGCCGGCTCGTAGTGAAGCCTGGGATGAATTTTTAGACATTGAGCACAAAGAAATCTTGGATACGCAGCGTTTTAGCGACGCACTGGGAAACAGGTGAAGGACCCGAGGGTTCGGAGTGAGAGGCGAAGAATTCGCTTATTATAGATTGCGCTTGTACGGGATGGGAATATTCAGTAACCATGAAGGAACACCAGTCAACGGCTCTACCATGCTACGACCGAGTTGCATCATACATAGCCTGGAGATGGCGGTGGTTTGCTTGCGGATGTGTGTTGGATGGCTTGCTCCCCGCGTGGTCCTCAACAGGGTACCCCAAAGCACATTTGCATGTCCGAGGACTCAAGTTGATCTTTAGTCACCCATTTCCAAGTGATAGGTAAAATCCACTAAGAGTAGGTGATGAGACTCGTGGTCTCCTGCACAAGACTAGCAAACTGCATATTGCGATCCAATATTGGGAGTCATTGTTGGGACGGGCGTAGAAGTCGACAGAACATGGTCCTAAGCCCTCAGTCCTGCGAGTATGAGACTTCATCAGTCCCCTCCCTTGAAGAAACCAGTTGGCCGGATTCGAGATTGCGAAAATTCTTCGAGGCTTTCTGTATGTCATATCCCCACGGATTCTTCACGAACCTGGGAAGCTCCATTTCAATTGCGGCCTGTTCACCCATTGTCTTCGGTGAGCAAGCTGCAAGTAAACTTCATACGTACACCACATGAAGCAAGGAGTGAGTGAAGGCGGAATGCGAGCTCGGTTCATTTATTGACGCAAGGGGGGCCTGGGAGGCACATTTCCCAACGCAAGGGAGAGTGATGCCGCGTGTAAGTGGCTGCGCACGCGCCTGGTGTGCAGCATCCTGCAGTCGAACCATACGACTGACCGGAAGTCTGGGACTTTTGGGTAATCTCGAGTGTTTGCCGAACCAACACGATGGAACCAACGCCCGCAGAAGTTCAGAACCAACATGATGAGATACAAGTCGATGTTTGCCCTCGCAGCTTCCCAACGTATGCACACCTGCTCACCCCCGCTCTCACCGCGGAAGGTGCACCACACCTCCATCGACACCGCTGCCTCCTTCCTTCTCTTTTCCTTGGATATGAGGGATGTTAATACTTTTATAGACGAGGCTATGGCAAGAACTTCCAACCGAGCAGCTCAAGCAGTACTGCGACCAATGGCCAAGTGGTCAATGGAGCGCTCAGAAGGTTAGAAAATTGCAATTTTCGTAGCTACGTGACAAGCTCCTAGTGATTCGATCCTAGGAACGAGCGCGAGCGAGCTTTTTGCCCTTTTTTAATTTTTAATTTTTAATTTTTACATTTTTTTCAACCCTTATCGTCGCCACCGACGAGTGCCTCTAAATATTTTGAAGCCTTCATACAATCTTTTATTTCCTTTTACCATTCGAGAAGAAATCGAGAATTCTTTTTTTCACAGACGGGCGAGAAAGTCAACTGGCGTCGAGCAGTTTGCTGCGTGGCGGAAACTTCTGACCATCTGCATCGGTGGTCTCACCGGAATACACCGCACACCGTACACTACTCACGGCACGACTTTTGTCTATTTACGACGTAATAACCGGACGATTTCGCTTCGTTGGGGACGGTATTGCCTCTTTTCTTCTCAGGCAATCTAGGTTCTGAACGCTGGGATCCCTTGTTACCACGACGTATGTTTGGGACGAACCGACACCTGCCTCATCTACTTCGTACATTCATATCGGATGGGCGAGATAGTACCGAATTGCGCGATGCAACAAGTCCTTACAAGTTTGTTGATTTGCAGTTCGCCTCGCACCCCTTGCAGGGAATATATTAATAAATACTAGACGATCTAGATCCTCGATGGAGACCTGGATGTCATGGCCCTTCCCACGTGGTTTACCAGGACTTTTGAAGGGAACCGCGTTATATCACGTCCCAGAGGAGACCAGACCCATACTTTGACCTACGAATCGGACTAGAACGGACGTTCAGTCCTGTGGGATCCTACGATTCTCGAAGGCCATACCAAACTCTTGGATAATCCGAACACCAGCGGGCAAAATGTCGCGAAGTAATACGATATTTCGATCCGGAGTGTAACTCCACAGCTTTCAGACAACCGAGAGCATCCAGAGTCTTAAAGCTCATCATATGATGGTGGTAGTGTCGATGGGCTCGGTAATCCCAGTTCCATGTCGACCCATTGCTATTTTGATATGAACTTGGCTGTTGTTGATGCTTGCGAACAGGGAATCCGACTGTGACTAGGTCTGATTGGAGCCCACTATGAGGTGAGCTCAGAATAAAGTACGAAACGATTCGTTAGCTTCGCGCCGCCCGTTATTATTATCCACGGTACTTGTTAACGTCGCAATTCAATCCAACCTCGCCGACCTTTTGCGTCGACGTCAATTGATCAATGCCAATGGCAGCGTTGATGAGCGGGCCAAGATTGCAACACTGCAAGGGCACTTGCTCAGAATCTCACGAGGATATCCACGTAATAGATGATGGTTGCAGCTCCTCTCCGCTTGGCAAGCCAAGACATGCATTCGCAGACGATCACGTCCCCACCGCCTTCAGTCGATCCAATGGGCTCCTCCGAATTTCAACAATGGGAACTTCATTTGAAATGCTCGCTCTGCATGGACATCTACACTTACGTAGTCGTTCTGAAGAAACTCCATGGCCCAGCGTCAATGGCTGATTCCCACCAATAGTATCGGCTTATGATCAATGGATACAATGTGATGGGGCTTCGTTGACGGCATACCGTCGCACGCCTCAAGTGGCAAAGTGCCGAGTCAATGCCGGATGGGTCCCGGCGAATAGAGACCCGAAAGTTTAACATCATGGAATCCCTGTCCGGATCCGGGTCCCCCACCGGGTGTCGCTGATACGTCTATACCATCGCAATATCGGACATCTAAACAACTCCACGGCTAGATTAAACGTCAGAGGCAGGTGAATTACTAAAGAAAGAAAAAGGAAGAAAGAAAACGGTTCGAGCTTGAGTCTCAGCCCGTCTCTAGGCCGATATCATACCGAGACATGTTCTCGGTGCGCGTCCCAATAACATACCGACGATATGTCAAAACGTCGCAGCCTTTTCTTCCTCTTCTCGCTCAGTTAATCTCCACTGGAAAAGAGAAATCTCCACGAAATTACATGACAATTTGCCATATTGACCTAGTTTTACCTGATACCTATTTTTGCGCTCATTCATTGACGTTCTCCCTGCATCACGCCGTAACATCCACCGATAGCAGCTAGCGCAAATCCACCTTTGTGGCCCGAAATAGATCAACAATTCCAACCTCTCCTGTGCTGTTTCTCGCAGTATCTCGACGATCCCAATTCCCTCCACCTCTACTGGGCGCTTAAGAATCTGCTAAAGTCCCTAGCGTGAACAACATTCGGAACTACTACACTACACGTAACCAAGCACGACGACACGAACACTAATAAACCTTTGAATCTCAGCAACACTTCCCCACGCATGTGGGATGAATCACATTACATGTGCCGTGATGGGGCGATTTTGCGTCGACCGTTATTCGTTCTTGCTGGCCTTCCTTTTTCTATTTTTAATCTTTTTTTTTTCTTGGCTCTGCAAATCCCCACTTGCTCGCTCCAAAGAACCTCCGGACCTTCGGGGGGGCTTGAGTGTTGATATCGCGGCCTCGAGATGCAGATACCCGGCGTGGTGGTATCATTCCACTCGTCCGCTCTGGCTCCAACGAAGTAACTCTTCACCGTAGAAACGAGAAATTCAATCTCGAATGACCCTGTATGTCTCGGTCCAAAGTTCCCAATTCAGATGAGAATGGACGCGAGGTAATAAAGCGGAGACCAGGAAGGCACGCTCCCGTAGACATATCGGAGCCCGGACTGTGGCAATCTCCTCGAGATCTGGAAAGCATATCAAGGTCGTTCTTCCCCAGCTTCCGACATCACAAGCTCGTCAACTCTCGTCATATGCTCTACCCCAATATCCGAGCTTCGTGGCCCGTGTGAGCAGGAACGACCCTCAATGAGCTAAAAGGTCATTGAGAGTAGTACAAATCATTCAGCCTGGCAGCTATCCGTTACACATAAACCTCTTGCCACTGAAAAACTTCTTTCGAACCTCCGTTCTGTTCTCGAAACTTTGGCAGAAAAAAGGTAGGAGCAAAGTTTCTCTCCCCCCTTTTGCCACACGTCGATAAAAAAGAAGTCCAGAAAAAAAAAGATATAAAGTTTGGCAGAACCCTGACAGAACCCTGACAGGCCCTTCCAATCTTCCCAATCATCTTGAAATCAAGTTGGCGTCGCTGAACAACAGATCGTCGTCCGACGTCAGCCTTCCTTCACCTTCGCTAACTATTACATCAAGAGATCGTCGTCCGACGTCAGCCTTCCTTCACCTTCGCTAACTATTACATCAAGAGATCGTCGTCCGACGTCAGCCTTCCTTCACCTTCGCTAACTATTACATCAAGATCCTTATATAAAAGCTCCCAACTCGTGCGCAACCGGGGCGACTCGCCAAGATGAAGAACCCATTCCAAACGAACCTGCCATTTTTGGCATTACTCAACCTCTCGACGATGGCTTCACTGGCGTCGGGTCAATGCCCATTCGCGAACAAGCTCAGGACGAGGCAGGAACAGGGCAGCGGTGGTGACTCTCGTGCCTTCATCCAGCACAACGACGTCGAAGATGGCGACGTGTACATGACGTCGGATGTCGGCGGACCGATTGCGGACCAGAGGAGCTTGAGGGCTGGGGATCGGGGTCCGACGCTGCTTGAGGATTTCATTTTCAGGCAGAAGATCACCAGGTTTGACCATGAGCGAGTACGTTTTTGAAAAACAGACAATCCTTTTTTCCTTCTTAATTTTTTCTGCCTTTTCCGGCATGAATTGGTGCTTCTTTTGACGCTTACACTGGAAAATAACAGGTACCCGAACGTGTTGTCCATGCCCGAGGCGCCGGTGCCTATGGGAAGTTCGTCAGCTATGGCGACTATAGCAACATCACTGCCGCCTCCTTCTTGAGTTCCGAGGGCAAGGAGACCCCAGTGTTCGTGCGCTTCTCGACTGTCCTTGGATCGAGGGGCAGCGCTGATACTGTTCGCGATGTCCACGGTTTTGCGACGCGATTGTATGTTTCTCAATTGAACCCTCCCGCCCCGAATCTCGGGATGAGCAAGGTTGGACTAACACCATATGTTGATTGTTAGCTACACCGACGAAGGAAACTGGGATCTCGTTGGAAACAACATCCCCGTCTTCTTTATCCAAGATGCCATTCAGTTTCCCGACGTGATCCACGCCGGCAAGCCGAGCCCCAACAGCGAGATCCCTCAGGCCGGCACCGCTCATGATTCTGCTTGGGACTTTTTCAGCATGCAGAGCACTGCTCTCCACACTCTCTTCTTCGCCATGTCCGGCTTTGGTATCCCTCGTAGCTATAGGCACATGGTAGGATCATCCCCAAAAATGTGTCCCCACGACCTTTCGCTGACATTGCCTACCCTTATTAGGACGGCTTCGGTGTAAACACCTATCGCTTCGTCAACGACCGGGGCGAATCCAAGCTCGTCAAGTTCCACTGGAAGACCCTCCAGGGCAAGGCCAGCCTGGTCTGGGAGGAGGCCCAAGTCACCGCCGGCACCAACATCGACTTCCACCGCGACGATCTCTGGCAGGCCATCGAATCCGGCCACGCCCCCGAGTGGGAGTTTGCCGTGCAGCTCATAGATGAAGACCAGGCGCAGGCTCACGGCTTCGACGTGCTCGACCCCACCAAGATCATTCCCGAGGAAATCGCTCCGTTGCAGAAGCTTGGAAAGTTGACGCTTGACACTAACCCTCGCAACTACTTTGCCGAGACTGAGCAGATCATGGTAAGTGCTTGAGAGGGTGGGATTTCAGTATACCAGTGCTGACACTTTGTGTGAAAAAAGTTCCAACCCGGCCACATTGTTCGCGGAATCGACTTTAGCGAGGACCCCTTGCTCCAGGGTCGCATCTTCTCTTACCTTGATACTCAGCTAAGCCGTCATGGTGGCCCCAACTTTGAGCAAATTCCCATCAACCGTCCGAGGGCAGATGTCCACAACAACAACCGAGACGGAGCCGCACAGATGATGATTCATGGCAACACTATCCACTGTAAGCATCCAGCCCTGGAGACTGCTTGACAAAACCAGACCCTTGCTGACCGGGTTCGCCCAACCAGATTCGCCCAACTCTCTTCACGATAACCTGCCTAGGCAAGCGAATGAGACCGACGGCAATGGCTTCTTTACCTCTCCGCAACGTAGGCTTCAGGGCGACTACGTCCGAGCCCTCCCTTCTTCCTTCGACGACCACTGGTCTCAACCCCGCCTCTTCTACAACTCCCTCACCCCCGCCGAGCAGCAGCAGGTAGTCGACGCCATCCGGTTCGAGACCAGCCATATCAAGTCCGACACGGTCAAGAACAACGTCATCACGCAGCTGAACAAGATCAGCCACGACATTGCCGCGCGTGTGGCCACGGCCCTCAACCTCCCGGTCCCCAACCCCGACCCCACGTATTACCACGACAACACCACCGCGGGCTTCTCCGTTCTCAGGGACCCTCTGCCCACGATTGCCGGTCTCAGGGTTGGCGTCCTCGCTACCGTTAATGACAGCGACTCCCTCTCGCAAGCGAGGGACCTCAAGTCCAAGTTTGACCAGGAGGGCGTCTCGACGATCGTCGTCGCCGAGAGATACGCCGATGGCGTCGATGCTATTTACTCGGGTGTCCGCGCTAACGCCTTTGACGGCCTCGTCATCACCCAGGGAGCCGAGGGCCTCTTTGGCCCCAACGCCACTAACCCGCTGTACCCTAGGGGTCGGCCTACCCAGACTCTCGAAGACTCGTATAAGTGGGGCAAGCCTGTCGCCGCTGTTGGCTCTGGATCCAGGGCGTTCGACGGAAGCGTCGTCCAGAGTGGTCCGGGCGTGTATACCCACAATGATACCTCGTCAGTCGTTGACTCGTTCAAGGATGGTCTCCGAACCTTTAAGTTCGTGGACCGTTTCCCGACGGATAACCCGTCGCAGTAAGTATGGCTCGGGCAAGAACAGGGGGGAGATCGGCATGTAGGAGGATGAGTGAGGGGATACAGGGGTAGCAAGAGATTGAGGGGTTCAAAAAAGCAAAGATGTGGTTTTAACTTTTCTTCTTCTTCTTCTTTTCTTTCACACACCGCTTCCTCCGATGAGCGGAGCGCGGCTGACACGGCCTAGGGGTAGGCAGGCTGGCTTGATAACGAGACAATCATAATTCAATACTTCACCAAGACAAGACCGTCGGTCATCTGTAAATCAATTTCGCCGCATAGAAACGCGCTTAAGTGAGTGTATTATGCCGCCCAAGAGTCCGGTCGAGGAATGGATCAATTTTCAGAGGAAATACTCGTAAAATATAAAGATGCGATGCCATCTTTTCCCTCTCTCGTAGCCATGACGTTATCGAGGCGTCGTGGATTCTAGGTAAGACATCCAGAGCGGTTCTACGCCGGCCACAAGACGGCACGGCTGACGAAGTGAATGACTCGAGCGAAGAAAAGCGGTCAAGGACAATTCGGCTACTTTTTCCTTCCTTTTTCCCTTTCTCGCGGGGTGGAAAATTGAGATGTTACAACGATGTTTCGCTTCCGAGCGAGGGATCGGGGAACGTGGAGCGGGAGATCTGCACTTTTTACATTGCACGATGTCGACGAGGCACGTAGGTTTAGGGACGTTCCTGACTTTGTTTTTGCGGTGAGACTTGGTTTGATGTTGCACACCGGTCCGGGATTTTATCGGCAGGTTTTTTTTTTTTTTTCTTTTTTTTGTTCTTCAACTTGCCACTATGACGGCGAGACTTTACGTGTGACCCCGCAACTTGGGGACCAAGACACTTGGGGCTTAGCGGGATGGAGGGACTGTTTCAGTGGGTTTAGCCGCGCTCAGCGCTGTCCGGGGCCAGGACAGAGGGGCTGGGATCGCTGACAAGGACCAGACATTTTCAACATTCAAGGGACCTAGGCTGACAGCCTTGAAGACCAATACAATTTGATTTGACATTAGGCGGCGGCTGGGGAGCGTGACGCAGATTGACTCTTCAACCTATCTCGAAGCTCTTTTCCAGGTAGCTGCCTCAAAACGTCAACCAACGCCTTGCCCTGTCCAGATTTATTGTGCGTTCCTTTCCCGAGCATCTTTTTTTCTGTTTCCCCTATTCTGCATCTCCTTCTCGATTTCTCCTGCGATTCAAACCAAGGTGTGACTCCAAGAGTCGCCCTGTAGAACCTAGCCATCCGTTTTCGGGCCACCTCCTGGCGATACCCACCCACGTTTCCATGCTGTGCCGATAACATCAAGCTTTTGCGACGAGCCATCGAACCATCTTATACTCCTGTGCACATATAATATCGAAACATTTCCCGACTCTTTCTTACCTGAAATACTCTACAAACGGAGATGGATCGCCTACGGAGGCTGCTGGGGCGTCGCTCCACGCCTAGATCGTCGCAGGAGTACGAGCGGCTAACGGAGGACACGTCGGAGCTGGAGAATTCGGAATTCTTGGATCGCTACGATAGGGGAGAAGAGGAAGTGCCTTTTTCGTGGTTCGAATATGCTATCTTCGTTCTACTAGGAATGGCAATGCTTTGGGCATGGTACGTTGAATGACCTCTGTAGCACCGCTCTCGCGACGGCTGGTTTACCTTGGCCAACTTTCGATAATCCAGCCTCTCGTATGCTATGGTGTGTTAAAGGAATCTACTGACTCTGCTGTACTACAGGAACATGTTCCTCGCCGCCGCCGTGTACTTCCACAAACGATTCGAAGAAGAAAAATGGATAGCAGACACCTTCCAATCCGCCATCATCACCGTCTCCACCGTCACGAACCTAGTCGTCATGTTCGTGCTAACCCACATGCACCAGACGGCCTCGTATCCCTTCCGGATCAACCTCGCTCTCATCATCAACACCGTCACCTTCAGCATGCTCGCCGCGTCGACCGTTTTCCTCGAGGATGCGTCGCCTGCCGTGTATCTCGTGTTCGTGCTGGCCATGGTGGGCCTCACGGCATATGCGACCGGTCTGATCCAGAACGGGGCCTTCGCGTTTGCTGCCAGTTTCGGCAGGTCTGAGTACATGCAGGCACTTATGGTCGGCCAAGGGGTGGCGGGTGTGCTACCCCCCATTGTGCAGATAGTGTCCGTCCTGAGCGTACCTGGCGCCAACACGGCGGAGGATAACGAAACAGCACCACCACTACCAGTACCAGCAGATGCCGGCTCCGGCTCCGGCACATCCGCCTTCATCTACTTCCTCACAGCCGTTGCCGTGTCGCTGGCCGCATTGTTGGCCTTCATCCCGCTCGCGCGGCGCCACGACCGCCTGGTCGCAAACCGGATAGCCGACCAGATGGCCGAGTCCCTAGCCAGCCTCGAAGAGGCGGAACGGTCCGCACGCAAGGTCACCAGCCCCATCAAGCTCTTCCTCAAGCTCCCCTGGCTCTCCTCCGCCATCATCATCTGCTTCTCGACGACCATGTTCTTCCCCGTCTTCACGGCCAAGATCCTCTCCGTCCGCGGCGAAGGCGACGGCGTCCCCGCCATCTTCCAGCCCGCCGCGTTCGTGCCCTTCGCCTTCTTCATGTGGAACCTGGGCGACCTCTCGGGCCGAGTGTCGACGGCTCTCCCCTTCTCGCTGCGCCACCGGCCCTTTTTGCTTTTCCTAATCAGCCTGGCACGAATCTTCATACTGCCGCTCTACCTACTCTGCAACATCGGCGGCCGCGGGGCCGTCGTGCAGAGCGACTTCTTCTACCTCTTCGGGGTGCAGGTCGTGTTCGGGTTGACCAATGGCTGGCTGGGCTCGAGCTGCATGATGGCGGCGGGTGAGTGGGTGGAGGAGGGGGAGAGGG
>SJVG01000174.1:0-53641 GCA_034774675.1 Scedosporium minutisporum
CCTTTGTAAATCGCGATGAAGTACCACGAAGGTCGGAGGATTGGAACCTTTCCTACTTCGGTAGGAGGGCTTGAAGCAGACTAAGAGCGGGGTTGGGGACCGGGGATGGGAGGGACCCAGATGGCAGCCAAGGGTACTCTGAGGGTACTTGGACTGGCCTTTGTTACTTCAAGATGTCGTTTGTGGAGGCGCTGGTGAGTTGCAGTGAAAAGTGAGGCTACCAAGCCGAGAAAATCTCCCACGCAATCAACAACGCCAAAGTCCCTAGCTGCAACCACTTTGCCCCCTCCCTTCCTCACTGCGCTGCTCCTCACTTAGGCGCCAGGAAATCTGTCAAAAAACTGTGGCTGCTTTTCAAGGGACGAATTTTGTCACTTTTACCAATTTGAATACTTACCGAGCTGCTCCTTGTTCTTTTCTGCTTTTCTATGTCTCGGCATAGCGCTTGGATGAACGAGACATCATCATCCAAACATTCGTGAGCTTGTGTATCTAGAGACTCTCTCGTCCGCGGAACTTGCAATGCCCAGCCAAGTTGACTCGGTCGCCGGCGACCCCATCGCCGATCGACCCCGGCCGAACGGTTGGTTCTTCCCACCAAATCCATGATAAGAAGTTGTTCTAATTGGCAAAGGCAATGGTATCGGCCGTGGAGCTACCGATCTTATCGGAGCGTCGGGTCCTCCAACATCAGCTGCGTGTCAGTTCGCCCCCAACGCTTCAATCGTGCTGGTTGGCATTCGAGGTTCTGGCAAGTCCACATTAGGCGTCATTGCCTGTGCTGCCATGGAACGTACGATGGTCGACCTGGAAAAAATCTTTCAGCAGACTGCTGGCTCGACCAGCGCCGAGTTTAGGAGACTCGAGGGGCCCTCCAAATGCCAGACAAAACAGGCAAACGTTCTCAAGTCTGTGCTAGCTAACCACTCCACGGGCTGCGTGATCATTTGTTCCTGGCTTGAGCGAAACATCCAGACTCTCCTCCGCGATTTATGCGCCACGAACCCAGTTATCCTCATCAGCAGAGATGCCGAGGCAGTCCAAGAGCACCTCAAAATTCCAGACAAAGCCAAGATGGCAAGCCTTCTAAATGCTAGCGGAGCAGTCTTTCATACCTGTACAAACTTTCATTTCTTCAATGTTACTGAGCGCCCGTCTCGATTTTCCACGCCCGAGTGTGATCAGGACGACCCGATGGCCCGCAGATCACCGGCACCGTATCTAACTCTGAAGCGGGCGGAAAGACACTTTCTTAAATTCCTATCCCTCTTGATGCCCCTCGGATCCATACCTTTTATTGAGACCGCATTTCCGCTCGCAAACATGCCTACCGAAGCGAGAAATTTCACGTATGCTGTGTCCATGCCGCTTTCCGCTCTGTTGAGCTCAGATATCGAGATTGAGGAAATCGAGACTGGCGCGGACGCTATCGAGGTTGTTGTTGATGATCTCTGGCCTCAAAGGGGTAGCAATAATATCACGATGTATGAGGCACTCCACGTCCTTAACTCTGGAATGAGCTTCGATCGGGCCAGAGAAATCGCAAGAGTTGTTGGGAACATTCGGCGGAATACCGTGCTGCCTATTATCTTTCATGTTTTAGCTCCAAGAATTGCTCGCGAACACACTGACTGGCAGCGTCTATATCTGAGTGCTATCGACCATGGTCTCCGGCTGGCAGCGGAGTTTGTAACCGTCGATCTGCGACTTGGGGACGACGATATTTCCCGCATTATATCTTCCAACCACCAAAGCAAGATAATAGCCAACTTTGAATCTACTATCGGCGAAGATTCCTGGGAGTCGCCCATCTGGATATCTCGGTATCAGCGCGCCAAAATCTTGGGATGCGACCTCGTGCGGTTCGTACGTCCGGCTGCGAGCATGGAGGATAACTTTGCCGTGGACCATCTACGCTTCTCCATAAAGAAGCTCCGAGATATACCTATACCATTGATTGCCTACAATTCTGGTCTTCTAGGCCGACATTCCGCATGCTTTAATCCTATTCTAACCCCAGTCGCGGCAAAACCCTCTTCAATCCTTCACACCACCGTCCGGACACTGGACTTTCCGTGCCTCACGGCGATAGAGGCCACCAAAGCGTTATACTCATCCTTTGTCTTCGACGCGATGAGGCTTTACGTCTTCGGCGTTAACGTCGATTACAGTCTTTCGCCGGCAATGCACAATGCCGCCCTCGAAGCTTGCGGGATTCCGTATAACTATTCCCCATATTCAGCAGACACGATTGAGAAATTGACACCTCTGATTAAGGATCCTTCATTCGCGGGTGCGTCGGTTGGACTTCCTTTCAAAGTCGATATCATTCGGGTCATCGATTCCCTCAGCCCGCATGCGAAAGCTATCGGGGCTGTTAACACCTTAATTCCTATCCGCCGCCTTAACTCTGACGGGACGGTTCCAGACGTTAATGTCTTGATTCGAGAGTCCAACAGAGTGGGCCCTGTTATGGCTCTGTTCGGGGAGAATACCGACTGGATCGGCATCCGAGCGTGTGTTCGCAGGGGCCTGTCGCCGGCCAACGCTGTGCGATCCACGTCAACTGCTGTCATAGTGGGGGCTGGAGGAATGTCGAGGGCGGCTGTTTATGCCTTACTTCAACTCGGCGTGAGGAATATCGTCATTTACAACCGGACTCCAGAAAGAGCACGCGATCTGGTCAGTCACTTCACAACGCTGCTTAATGAGGTCGGTTTACCACGTCTCGGGCCAGGACGTAATAACACCGAAAAGGCAGCGAAATTTTACGTCCTCGAGGATAAAGATGGGCCTTGGCCGTGTTCATTTAATCCACCAACCATGATCCTTTCTTGCATACCTACGCATAAGATTGGAGATCTACCTTCGCCCGACTTTACCGCCCCCGAGAGTTGGCTAACAAGCCCAACCGGTGGAGTTGTCATCGAGCTGGGATACAAGACGCTCGACACCCCGTTACTGGAGCAGACGAGACAACATTCGCACAGAGGCTGGGTCACACTGGATGGACTTGACCTCCTCCCGGAACAAGGCTTTGCTCAGTTTGAACTATTTACAGGGAGGAGGGCTCCCCGACGATTGATGCGGAAGGCGGCCCTTCGAGCATTTCCCGTCGTGGAGGGCAAGCCCCGTTTTTACGAGATACAATCCAGGATCCGGTCCATACCGGATCAGGAGCCATGAGGCTGGGGACTACTCGGAGAGAGAGACAGACTTAGTTTCCGATGTAAAGACATCCACTGGTCGGTCTTGTTTGGTATTTTTATGGCCTGGCTTTATGGAATGCTGGTTTCTCAGGTTAGCATGACGTATTACACTTTTTTCTTGAAGAATAGACGGGGAGGACATTGCGTGTCGTTGCGTGCCTAAAATTGAACTTCGCTCCATGCGATGCCAGGCCGCGAGAGCTCAACATTGGGCGACAAGGTTGGTCCGTCGGTGTTATCAAGGACGAGGTATTCACTTGCTAGGGCCGCTTGGACATGTCCACGCTCTCTTCCCTGCCTTTATTCCCCGGGGATTTTGTTCACTTTAGCTTTCGTAAACTACAACATTGGGTGGAAGAAGAAGCGTTCTTACTTTGAGCAACCTTAATCACACTTTAGGTAGGACGAAGAAAGCTTCATTTTTCTATCCTTACTAAGCAGACCAAAATCCTGATGACGCCTTGAAGGTCATTCGATTTGGCACCTGCACCCGCCTCAGGCCGTAACGCCACTGGTTGTGTCATGATCTCATCCCTCCTCAGTGTCCTCACACTCTCTCGTCAATATCATAGTAACACCCGGAACCCAGCCCAAGCTTCGTCCTTACCCTCCAAGGGAACGGAAGAAAGAAAAGAAAAGAAAAGAAAAGAAAAGAAAAAATAAGCCTGAATCGAATATGGACGCCATCGATACTATGTCTACAGCCTCTACCACCGAGGGGCGTCTTACGCCAACCCACACAGCTGTCGCGGAAGATTACGACCCTCGAAAACTAGTAGAATCAATTCCAGCTGCAGACTGCACCTTTATAATTCGTCACCGTGAGACGGGCAGAATCATCGCTCTCGTGGATGGCGAGCTGCGACTCTGCGACGGCAACGGAATCCGCGATGGGTTTTATTGGCACTGCGTGCGAAAAGACGGCTGGTTGGGGTTCCGCAACTCTGTTTCTGGAACGTACATCGGACGATTCAATGAGAGCAAGAGATATGTTGCAAGCGCGAAGAAGCATCTAAGCCACGAGTTCTTCAATCTGTTGCCCAATCGAAAAGGCGGGTACGAGTTTTTGACGAGGCACGGCGATGAACAGTGGAGCATGACGGTTGCTGAGGATGGAGCGACGTTGGTTGAGGTGAAAGGGGAAGGGGCCTTGTGGGACTTTCTTGAGCCATATTGAAGGAAAGGAATTGCCTGCCGTCCATGCTGTCTGAAGAGGATTCATCATCCAAGATTGGAGCGGAGAGGCATGTGGATAAAGGGACGCATTTATTGCCAAATGTAAAGTATTTCTCGCAGCGGACAAATAACACATGGGGAGTCTTCTGTTAAGGATATTAGTCTGAAGCTAAGGGGGCAACAACAGACGAGGGTTACGGCAACTTCAAGTACATCTAAACAGAACAATGCGAGATTGTGGGCTGTCATTTACATAATGGGAACGTTGAGGACTTGGTTGCCTGGCCCGCCAATTCATTATCTTTCCAGGAAGATAATAAGTCCTCGTAAACATGGTAGGGTAGCCAAGGCGAAATGGAGTGGGCGATTCTTCGACCCGCCTGCAGCGCCAACCCCGAGTGTGGTTGGCCAAGATGAACAGACTTCTACGAACCGGTGGCTTTTGGAGATACTACATTTGAAATTTTCAACATTTGTGGGTGTGAAGTTCGGCCCTAGGGCGCACATCGACCGTTCACTAAGAAAAGAGACGCTTCGGTTATTGTCATTGCATCTTGGAATTCGTGGAGTCAAAATCGACAAATTTCTGGCGACTGGATGGGGTCGAATCAAGCTTCACATCTTCCGATTCCCACGGGTCTTCGACCGTGTGGGGTAGTACTTGACGATGCAGCCATATTTGACCAGCTGGAATTAATCCAATATCCAGAGCGTCCCATTGGTTTACGGTGTGGTCTAGACTAGGGCCCACATGTCTAGCAGTCCTAGTTATCGCAGTTTCTCACGATTCTTGCGTGCTTAGCGGATAAATCTGTGGACCATCCAAGACATCAAGGTTGCTGTGACCCTGATGGCCTAATGCAGGGGGACACCTTGATAGCCTCAACGGTGCCTGTCACGCCTTGATGCATAATACGGCGAACATGAGTGGACAATGGACTTACGTGTGAGGACCCTTCGGAAGTTTGGCATGTACCTTCAACCTGGGGCCGGAACGGTCAACATGCTCCTCAGCATATAAGCTCGAAGTAGAAGGGTATATAACTCGAGCCATGCCCTTGTAAGACTGTTAAACGCTCACCTTTGTAGGTATTATTGTCCTTGCCATCGTAATCACACCATAGAATTGATATCACCTGCTTGTGCTTTCAGAGAAACTCGAATCCAATGGTTCGCAAAACCAGGACCAAGAGCCGCGCGGCACAAAGGCAGCCTACTAAGCCGCTCCCAGTCACTCTCCTTTCGGGTTTCCTGGTATGTTCTCGAAGAAATCTCATCCAGGAGACCGTTCCTCTAATGTGGCTTGGGCGTAGGGTAGTGGGAAGACCACACTGCTTCAACATATCCTCCAGAGTGACCATGGCCTTCGAATCGCCGTTATAGTGAACGACATTGGAGCGTCAGTCTTGGCTTTCCCTTTTCTCTTCTTCCTCTTTTGGCCCCTGATAGATGGGAATGATCAAATGATGTACTAATATACTTCAACAGTATCAACGTTGACGCTTCACTCATCAAGCAGACCCATAGGCTCACCAAGACAGAGGAAAAGGTCATTGCCCTACAGAATGGATGCATCTGTTGTACTCTCCGGGGCGACTTGCTCGAAGAGCTGGTCCGTCTCTCCGAACTGCAAGAGTACGACTACATAATTATCGAGAGTAGCGGTATCAGCGAGCCTGAACAAGTTGCCGAAACTTTTGACCGCCGTCTTGCCGAGCAGATGGATGCGATGGCTGATGGTGGCGCCGAACTCGATGCCGATATGCTCAAGGTCCTCAAGCAACTGTAAGTGAACACCTCCTTTTATTTCTCTTATGCTTTCAGTAGTTCGCGTAGATACTAAAACGATTCTTGAAATGTAGAAAAAGAGCCGGCGGTCTCGACAAGTTTGCCCGTCTCGACACTACGGCGACCGTCATTGACGCCTTCACGATTTTCAACGACTTCGACACAGACGACCTCCTCTCTTCACGCCGAGATGACGTAACACCAGAGGACGAGAGAACCGTGTCGGATCTCATGGTCGACCAAATCGAATTTGCAGACGTCATTGTTCTGAACAAGATTGATATGGTTCGTGCCGTCCTACCGTGAGAGGGTGGAGCTGCTATGGCCTGAAACTTACTCCTGGATGGCTATCTAGGTTGATAAAAAGACCAAGGCTCGCATCATTGAGCTGATTACCAAACTTAATCACCGGGCGAAACTTCTCGAGGCATCGTTTGGAAAAATCGATGTCAAGGAGATTGTCAACACGGGCATGTTTGACATGGCCAGAGCCCAGACTGGATACGGCTGGCTTCAGGACCTTCACGCGATGACGCTGAGAGAAGTGAGAATCCCTCATCCCCCTTTTCTACTAATCTCCGCTGACTTTTTTTCTTCCTTCTGCTAGGTCAACGGCCGCAATGTCCTTACTCCCAAACCAGAGACCGAGGAATACAACGTCCGCAACTTCATCTACGCCCGAAGGCGGCCTTTCAACCCCTACCGCCTCTTTAAATTACTGCATGACAAGTTCATCCTTCAGCTTCAACATCCAGATGATGACGAGGAAGAAGATGAAGAGGATGAGGATGAGGACATGGACATGAGTACGGACGACGACCAAAAGGCACAAGATACCTCGGACAAGTCATCATCCTCTCGAAGTCCCTCCATCCAGTCAACTACAATAACAGTCCCATCCCCTTCCGTTTCTTTACGCGAATTCAAAGATGACGTCGAAATGGTTGACGATCTGGTCCCGCCTTCCAACGAGGTAATCCTCGCCAAAAAAAGAGCTGATCCCCTCTTCGCCCGCCTTTTCAGATCCAAGGGTGAATTTTTGCTAGCAACGAGACCGCACCGCGCCGGCGAATGGTCTCAGGCTGGCGGCATGTTGACCCTCTCTGGAGGTCGCCCTTGGTTCTGTACTTTACCTCAAGAAGAGTACATGACTGGAGATCCCGAAGTCGACGCTCTTGTGCAGTATGACATGCGCAACGGCGGCGAGTGGGGCGATCGTCGGCAAGAGCTAGTCTTTATCGGCGAGGCTCTCAATGTCAAGGGCTTGGAAAAGGCGCTTGACGAATGCCTGCTCACGGACAAGGAGTTCGCCCGCTGGGAGGATGCCATGCGCTATGACGATGCCAGCCTGAGCGACAAGCTGGATAGATTGGCTGATCTGTTTGACGATGGTTTCCCAGACTGGCCGGATGAAGCGGAGGAGGAACACGACCATGCCCCGGATGAACAATGTGTTGTACACCCAGTTGGTAGGCGGTAAATACAGTTTAGACAGCAAAAGAAAAAGAGACTGCAATATTGTTAAAAATTCGTACTGGATTGTCAGGATTTGCGTCATGCTCATCTGTAGATCCTGTGAATGAGAAATCCCTCACAACCTATAACCCGCTGACTATTTAGCTCCTGGAATATTCGATCGCGTTTTATGAGGTGGCAGAAGCAGTCGACCTTTTTGCTGCACTTCTCAAGCTCCTTGCTAGCCCCACCGCCGCTGGATCGGAAAACACCTTATCATACAAAGCCTGCAAGTCTTCTTCTCCCCGGAGCAATGAACGTCCTTCCCCCCTCGCCCGTTCCCATTCGGCCTCCCCCGCGGTATCATCGAGAATTCGGTCAACGCAGTCGTTAAGGCTATTTGCGACATCGGCTCCCAGCCGGTCTCGTACAGTAGTCGGGAAATTCCTTAGGGCCAAGAGGGGGCTGATCTCAGGTTGTGCTGACAAAATCGTCGACATGGCGAAGGCAGCTTGTTCCGGAGTCGCTATAGCGCCGGGTTGGATGCCGCCAGCTGAGAGAAGAGCGCTGATGTTTTGAACGATGGTTGCAGGAGTGCCCTGCTCCGGCTGCTGTTCATTCGGATTGGTTGGCTGATTGGGGCCAGGCATAATTTTTGTTTGTCAATGTTGAAGTGTTTAGACTCAAGCTGGAATTGTCCTCTGCAAAGTTACATGGGGCTGGAAAGGAACTTTGGCTTCATACCTTGGAGACTCGTGTCGAATGCGAAGCATCCCTTATCAATTGAAAAGCAGATCGGGCGATTTCGGGTTCCTGGATGTTGTGATTCGTCCTCTTATTTTCGGTGACGGCAAGTTGGTGGTCGCACAGCAGCTTTGAACACGTCTCATCTCCATATGCCGTGGCACCTGGCTATCAATCAAACTGCTTTCATAGGTCTCTGGCCGCAATACGAGAGGTGCCAGCATTGCTGCCTAAACGACTGGATTGCGGTATCGGATCACTCTCCGTCGCCAATGAACTAGTCCATCCTTCCGTGGCTTCTTCGCGGCAAATATGTACCCAGTCTACCTCTCCGTTAATAATATCACTTAGGAAAAGCTTCTTTACTTCAGCTGCCCACTCACTAACAGAGACGGTGCCATTCCTCCTCTATCTGAAGTTATACATATCCAAGAAGAGGAAGTCTCATGGCCGAAGCATGGCACATTGCGTGTCACCCGGGATGCTGCAGTACTTACTCGTCCGTCACCATTCACAGTAGATCTTATACCAATATTTAAGCCATCGATCAACATGAATATCGCGATCAATCAATATGTCGTCCGCTAGCTTCCTTGATCTACCCTTCAATGAATCAATACGAGAAGTTGATGAAAATTCGTGGCTAATCTGAAACACCCTTCTTCTTACACGTTCGTCGTCGCCAACGCCGGACAAGATTCCAACCGATCAAACATGCTGGAGTGATAGGAATGGGGGCCATTTCACCCTCTCCACTGCCCCCGAGCCTCTTCCAGATTCCAACCCCCTCACAGAAAACTCATCTCCCATCCCGAGAGTCCACACAATTGACAACCAGGCGGCTGTTTGGCGGGCAGGGGAAGCCTTCATCAAAGCGCATCGCATAGACTATCCCGATGTGACCCGAGAGCATGTTACTCTCCAGTTCCTCAAATACCAAAAGCCCCTGGGCTTTGATTTTCCAGACGTATTACATCATTTTGAGATTGGCTCGCTGTATTTCCTCGTCTCGAGAGTTCCCGGACAGCTCCTTGATGAGGCCTAGCCTACCCTTGACGAGACTACACGCCAGTATTACATAAAGAAGGTGGCAGAGATTTGTAACCACTTAGCAAATTGGAAGGGCGACATGATCAGCGGTGTGGGCGGGCATCAGCTGTTTGAGCGTTATCTGATCAATGGCAACAGTAAGACGCCGGATGCTCTTTCACCGCAGCAGCTCCTGAAGAACTGTACCGAGATGTCTATGGATATCTCTAACCTTGTCTTCTATCATTGCGATATCGGCCCTACGAACCTCATTGTCAATCCCTCAACAGGCTCGCTGGGAATCATTGATTGGGAGCTTGCTGGCTATGTGCCTGTTGATTGGGTCAGAACAAAATTTCGACTCTTGGCAGGGATGGATCTCGCTCATGGGGATGAAGTTTCGAAAAGCGACTAGCGCCGCAGAGTCGCCCAGCATCTAGAAAAGATGGGCTACAGCGATGTTGTGGATGCATGGTGGAGGTTTCAGGATAGCACATAGGGAACATTGCGTTAACTCGAGGTTCCTCTTCTCCAGCCTGCTGGATGCAAGGATGTATATGCACTAGAACAACCAGAACTTCCCTTAGTAGCGTACTGAATTCATTGAGTGGCAATTTACATTGTAAAAAACTATCTAGTTCCATTTATGCAATAGATGGATAATGCCAAATATTGCACTTGGAGCTTACTGAAGGGAAATTGTCAAAGCCACGACGTCTACTTTTGAGGGAAACTGGGACAGATCCAGTAAAAGAATAAAAAGAATAAAAAATGAAAAATCAACGGCCTGCCACAGCCTTAAAGATTTAGGGGTTTCCAATCTTTACAACAATTACGAGGTAAGACTCAAGGTTAGCACGCAGGTCCCGGTGTTTCTGAGGTGAACATACCTTTTGTTGAGGTCAAACAGACGAATCGACGCAGGTGGTCGTGCCAGCCATGTCGCGCGTACTACAGCGACCGCAATCGAGATGATTGGTTGGGGTGACGGTTGGCATTTAGCTGCATGGACCCTATTTATATCGTTAGCTACATAAACTTTCCGGGGGATGAGGACTCCTTACTCAATGATATATAGGGGAAGGGAGAAGCTCAAAGTGATATAACCGGAGGAAGGTAAATGCGACAGATAGGGCGTTAAGGATGCAGAGAGGACAGGTCCAGCGAGAGTTTCAAGTGGACGGGGTGACCTCCTTTAAGCAAACTCGCACTCTCAGTTGGGTCCCGGACGTCGGTCTCGGGGCTAGTATCGACATGCTGAGTTATTCATGCTCTGGGTGCTCGGCGTCAGTTCCAATCTGCTTGTCCCACAACGCTTTATACCTCCCAGCCCTCGCCAGTAACTCAGCGTGAGTTCCGCTCTCCACTACACGACCCTCGTCCAACACCAGGATGCGATCCGCACCGACGACGGTCGACAGCCTGTGTGCAATCACAAAAGTCGTGCGCCTCCTCGCTCCCTTGAACACCTCGAGAGCTTGTTGAATATTCGATTCGGTATTCGTATCGACGGCGCTCGTCGCCTCGTCTAGAACCAGAATAGCCGGGTCCCTCAGGACCACGCGTGCGATGGCCAGCCTTTGTACCTCGCCGCCCGAGAGCTTGACGCCACTCTCACCGACGCGTGTGTCATAGCCGTCAGGGAAACCGACGATCTTGTCGTGGATGGCAGCGACGCGACAAGCTTCAAATATCTCGTCGTCGGTGGCAGAAGGTTTGGCGTAGTATAGGTTCTCCCGGATCGTGGCGTTGAAGAGCAATGGATCCTGAGGGACAACACCAATAACATTGCGCAGGGAAGAAAGGGTTACGTCGCGGATATCGTTTCCATCAATCTCGATAGATCCACTCGTCACGTCGTAGAAGCGGAGGAGGAGCTTCGTAATGGTAGATTTACCTGCGCCAGTGGCTCCGACAAAGGCCACGGTCTCTCCCGGCGCGGCAGAGAACGTGATGTCACTAAGCGCTATTTTCCGGGGGTTGTACGCGAAGAAAACGTTATTGAACGTGACGTGGCCAGCAACAGCACCAAGATCGTGCGCCTCGGGTCGATCGACGATGGTAGGGGTTGCCTGGAAGAGGGCAAGTAGTCTTTCGGCGTCAATAAGGTCGGACAAAATGGTCCGGTACTCTTGCATCAGAAATTTGAGTGGCCAGATGAGGTAGCCCCAATAATCTATGAAGAAGACGAAGTCTCCAGGGGACGCTTCGCCTCTCATCACGCGACGCACAATCATGAAGGCAAGGGCAACAAAAGTGAAGGGTTCGATCAGCTCCACCATAGCCTGGATACATATCGTGCAGACCGACCACCTTCGGTGAGCCGTCAGCTTTGCGTCTACGGTCTGTCCGAATCGACGCCGCTCGTAGCCGAAGGAATTGAAATATGAAACTGTCGTCCACCCTTGAATCCCTTGGTGCATGACACGGGCTTCCTCCCTCGACGCCTTCAAGTACCGTCGCCGTGGTTCAATTTTCCAGCGGGAGGTCAAGATTTCGAGGACCAAAAATCCGGCAAAAGCCGTCATCATGGTGAGCGCAACGGACGAGCCGAATCTTGAGTAAAGGATCCCGAAGGAAATAATCAGATCCACAATGGTAGGCAACATCTCGTTCACAGCCATCTCTAGCACGTTCATCAGAGCGCCGCCCTGTTCGACGGCCTTCATCACTTCGGCTGAATCCCGCTCCGTGTGAAAGTCCATCGACAGATCCATGACATGGGAAAAGGCAGCGTTCGTGACCTGGCGCTCAGAGAACTGCCTAATGGGAATCTTTGCGAGGTCTTGGATCATCTCGAGACCGGACACGCCGTGGATGATGTTGAGAAAGAGCCAGATCAGTAGCTCGCGATAGGGCGGCTCGCTACCGCCACTGATAATCTTGTCGGTGATAATACCGAGCTGGGTAGGAGTCATGACGTTGAGAACGCGTCCTCCAGCCAAGGTAAGGATGCAGACAACAATGCACAGCTGAACCTGGACATTTTTCCGGGGCAGGACGTATGGGAGAAAGATTGAGAAATCCTTAAGATACCCCCACCACCCACCAGTTTCTTGGAGTCGTTGAGCTCGGCGCTTCTTCAAAGAGGCTGTGTCGTCCTCATCGTTATCGTCATCGTCGTCGGAATCGGAACTGCCCTTACCATTGACGTCGATTCCAGAACTGGCCAAGGAATCGTACTTTGAGTCGACTGCCTGGCCAGCGGTCGGTCTCCCCTGAAAGGATGAAATACCGTAGATATTGGGAGATTGACTAGTTCCACTGCTTAATGGTAGTAGGGGATCGCTCTCGACAGGAGAATCGGGGAGGCCTTGACCCATGGTTTTGGTTTCGGAAGCTGCGGGCTAAGAAGACTAAATTAATTCAGCTGGCGCAATCCGGCCAAAAACTGGGGGATGTGCTGTGGTATTTTTCTCTTTCCACTAATCTAAGACGGGAAATAATTTAGAACTATTACAGGTTGGGATGCCGGGAAGTGGATGGTTGATTAAATGCGAAATCAACAACTATCAAGTCATTTCAACCTTGATCGATCACTGCCTGTTGGTATGATCGACGGTCTTCGTAATATTCCCTCGATGCCCCGTCCCTCGTGTGAAATTACGACAACCCAATATGACTCCTCATCGGTGCGTTAGTGCTTATGGTCAAACAGGAAGTGTACAAACCTCCGGCCCGGGACCCACGTGGCTGATTTACCAGCCTCGAAAATGGAACAAGGGCCGCAGCTTAAAATTTTAGTGGTATCCCATAGTAGAATATGTATTCATCGATATACTATGCCGGACTTAACTTTTATCCGGGATCTCATTTTAGTTTACTTTCGAGACTGCGAAGAACTTTTTGTCAGTCAATGACGGGCGAGGGGTTTCAATGTGAACTTTTTGCCCCCCACTGCCACGGGTCGATCCACTGCAGGTAGCCGATCGGAGGGATTGGTGCCTAAGTCAAAGATGACAAGGGTGACTCAAGCTAAGCCCGGCAGAGTCATACAGGGCTGTTTGTCGTCATCCTTCTCACCGCATTTGTTCAACCAACCAGTTATACTTCGAGGTGAACGATACGAACGGATGGGTAAATGTGACTCCTGTTCGAAAAGATGCCGCTTTATAACGAGTCAGGAATATGTGACGGGTCATGTCACACTCCGTGACACAGAATTGATATCGGACCCATCCGACAACTGTTCAAGTCCGTGAGATTCTTGCTACCGCGGGGCTCGCCGTCGAACCCCAAACGGGGTTGGAAATAGGCTTGGGCATGGCAAATCGGCTCTTGGACAACCACATCTTCTGTCCTAGACTCCTAGTTGAAGACCCCCGCAGCCGGCGAAACCCCGTGTGTTCTTGTTGAAATTCTCACGTCACTGACCGTGGGATAATTCGCCTGGGCATAGTACCAACACGCCCAGTCATTTTCGGCGTCGACGGAACGGCAGTTTCCATTGGCGTCGGGCTTTGGTAAGACCGCAATGCGCAGTGGTTAGCCTCTGTACAGGCGCATACATGAGATGGTGCATGTCAACTTATAGTCTGGAAGTTCGCCTGCAAAACAGCAAACATGCTTCTTAGGCATGGATTTGCTGCAGAAATCCTTTTGCGCTGTTGAACTCGTAGAAATCCCTGGCACTGATGCCGCAGCGCTGGGCCAGGGATCCGCGATCATTTCTGGCGAGCTTCTACAAAGGGCACAGCGCTCTACTTGTCTACCGCAGAGCCGACAAAGAGACTTGCGATGGAATGGACTCGCAGATCTTTGCGAACATGATAGCGGTCTCGTAGTTTTCTGCAGCCTGGAAGTGTTCCTGGGGGACCGAGCACCAAAGCGGTGTCATTGATTCTGCCATCAACTGAGCTGCTATCATCGAGGAGCCATTCGTGGTAGAAGATGCTCTGTTGATTGGGGGTCTGGTTTATATATGAGGCGCATGTCGACTTGATGTCGCTCGAGGAGCGATTCGCGGGGGCACCAAAGATGAAAGGAACAGGCGTGTAGTCATATGCCTGAACCGTGGACTATTCGGACGCGAAGCACACTAAGACGAGAAACCGCCTGGTAAACACGAGAGAGGAGAATATTTTACCTAGGCTGCAAAGCCAAAATAATGACCACTACCTTCAACCTGTCTCGCGCGCATCCTGAGGAGTGAAGTCCCAAATTTGGCCTAGTTTCTGTTGGCAGACTATCTAGATTGTGCCATATTACTCTTCCTCGTCATTGCCCTGACTGACCAATCTGTCAAACTTGGCCCGGTCCCGGTCCCGGTCCCGGTCCTCCCCGTCGCCAGGCCAGCCCGCCTTCTTCATCTTCCTAGCCAGCTTATTGTGGGTAAAATCATCTTCAGGATCGGAATCAGAGTCGGGTTCCGACTCATATTCCCAATTCATGTTCCTCCTCATCACGGACATGTCCCACCGGCCAAGGCCAATCCAGCTGAGGTCTCGGTACCGCTCCTTGCAGAGCGTAAAAAAGTTGGCAGGTTCATACACATTGAAACCATCCCGCCACTTGTTCACCTCATCGCCCTTGAACTGTTCCAGAGTGCTGTTCAGCTCGAGCGCGTCCTCATCGTGCTGACCGCTCGGCTCTCCCCAGTAAATATAGCCGTCATTGGTATCCAGGATAACATAATAACCGTTCCTGCCCACACAGATAGCAATGGCGGCACACGAGGGTGGAATCGCGGGGTCTTGGCCGGTCCTGGGCGCAGCGATGCCTTCGATGCAGCCCTCGCGGATCTTTTTCTATATGTCCTCGCGGCGGTAGTCGGTAGCAGGCGTGTTGGCCATGAGGAGGGGCGCATTGATGAGAGCGTTCTCGGGATAGTCAAGTTAGGGCATCTTGCGGGGTAGGTCGATAACCGTGTCGCTCCTTTTGAGGTTGGCCAAGGTCTCTTGGGTGATCGAAGGCCAGCCACCCGCGGGAGCCTGCGCAACAGTGGCATTCCAGAAGACGAGGTTACAAAAGTTGTAGTAGTCAGTCAAAAGACGGACGAATTCGTCTCACTCGTACGCCATGATGGGAATCGGTGGCTATCGCAAGTGTAGGTGTTTGAAAGATGATCGAAGGGCCTGATTGAGGCGGGACGTTGATGGTGACGAGAGGCGAGGGGCTCGAATAACTTGTTGGAAGATATGTGGGTTCCGCTGTGTCATACCCCTGCTGCGAGAAGGAGAAGGAGTGGGGCGTGAGCCCCTCCATCGATTCTCCCATGAACACTTGATTTCATCTGGGAAATATCCTTCGAGACATGGCTGACGAAGGCGATGGTTCAGCACCATCTGGAAGCTTTGTTGTGAGGAGAACAGTACCTGGTGATGATAACCCGGTTTAGCATTCGAGGACATACACGCACAAAGTCTTCTTTTACAGTCGAAGCGAAGCCGGAGGGACCCTGTTTAACCGGGCTAAATTCTCATTGCTGTATACCAGATATATTCTCCCAAAACCTATACAGAGCTCGTTCTTGCATGTAACATTCTCAAGTTGCGAGAATCCGCGCGGCGACGACGATTCCCTTTGCCGTCCTTTTTACCCACTCCCTTGCCACGCTCAGGTCCCCGCCTACAGCATACTGCACGCCCTCCGTGATCCCCGGAAACGTCACCGCTGCATACCCCGTATCCAACCCCGGAGCGGTCACCACATGTCTGTAAAACTCGCGACTCGGCAGTCCTCCCTGCGACACGAAGCCCCTCTGGAAATCGCGATACCTGTGATTCACAACCTTCTTCAGCTCCTCGTTCCCAGTCTCGACAGCTTGACGCTCGAGCGCCTTAACCGCGTCGGCGCTGCGCTTGAACAGTTCGATAGCGGCGTCCAGCTCGGAGAGGTCGACGTCTGCGGTTTCTTCGACCAAAAACTCGGCAAGGTCGTCGTAGTACGCGCGTAGCTCAATGGCGTAGTTCTGCACGTCGATAGGTAGGACATCGTCGGACGCAAGATGGTACGCCAGCAGCGCGAGGAATTGACCCTGCGCTGCATGTACATGAAACCCAGGGTCTCCCCACGTCGCCATCCAATGGTACGTATCGTAGTTGGAGTGATAGTGCCAGATGGGATCCTTGGGGCCGCCGTAGCTGCTGATGTCGAGCGAGCCAATTCCGCGATGCAGAAAGCCCGTGAAATCTGACCCGGAGCCAAGAATACCAATGACGCCGCCGGAAATATCGTACCATGAATCGTAGAGCGAGATGTTATACGCTCCGAAGTTCGGGTGGATGACTTTTTTGAACGTGTCGAGCGCGACGCTATGAAGCTCTGGCGTCGCGGAGAGGCCCTGGTGAGGGCCCGCTACTGCTACGTCGACGTTAAGATATGCAACAGCCGTCTCGGTGAGCCAGTTGGTATGCTCCTCGACCCACTCGACAGAGCCGATGAGCCCCCACTCCTCGGCGTCCCACGACGCCAGCACGATGTTGCGCTTTGGCTGCCAGCCCGTAGCGCGCAGCTTGTTGATGGCGCGCGTGAATTCGACGAGCACGGCGGAGCCAGAGTTGGGATCTGCGTTTCCGCCGATCATCCACGTGTCGCGGTGGTTGCCGATGACGATGGTCTCGTCGGCGTTGGTGCCGTTGATCCAGCCGATTACGTTATGGATGGGAGCAATCGCCTCGCGCGACTTGACGTCCAAAGTAAGCTTTCCTCCAGGCGCTGGGCCCGTAAAATACCCCGCGTCCAACCCGCCAACCCAACCAGTACGATTCACGGCTTCCCCGGACACCCCGTGCCCATCGAGCGCTTGCAGGAGTGGCTCAGCAGCCCCGTACGAGATGGGCAGCGATGGGATTTGCGGAAGAACATTTGATGGATCAGCCCGCGCTGCACCTTCATGAGACGGATATCCTGGTGTCGTGGGGTCGCCAGGGGACGTCGACAGGAAGAGCGTCGAGCCCTTTTGCACGGATGAAGGGTTACGTGCTGGACCATCGGGGTAGGCCGCGTAACCGTTGGCGGTGGTGATCTCGCCATCATCAATGGGGTCTGTGAAGATGACGGCGGCGATGGCGCCAAAGTCCTGGGCGTTTTTGACTTTCAGGCCGCGGAACAGGCCGCCGTAGCGGATGAGGGCGATTTTGCCCTTGATCTCGACGCCCTTGTCGACAACAGCTTGAAAGTCGGCGATGGAGCCACGGCTGATGCTCTGTTAGCATGCGATGCTAGTTTGGCGACCTAAAAAGGAACAGAAGAAGGAAGGGAAAGGAAAACTCACCCAACGTATACGTATTCCGCCTCGGCCTGCCCGCTCGGCGAATATCCTAACCACGTCTGCTGCGAAATCTCATCCCAACCCGTCACCTCGTCCTCCTCGAGGACATCCTCCCGAAGCTTAACCTCCTCCGTCTCACCATCGGCGCCCGTAAAGTGCAGTGACGCGCTGACCGGATAACGTAAGTAGACATGATACTCTTTCAGCTCGCTTACGAAGCCGTTCTCGGCCCAGCGGTCCGCGGTCCACTGGGCTGCTTCCCTGCCGAAGCCGGCGAGCTTGTTCTGCCTGCCGTAGTACCCCGACCACGCGTCAATGGAGACATTGTCGAAACTGTTAACGAGGATGGTCTCGTGTTCGGTCAGCACGGGCGGCCAGGCATCGTTACGTTTTGTCACACGTTTGCGATGAGTGTGCGGGGACGGGATAAAGTCGCGCTGGCAGGCGGTTGCGCATGCGGCGAAGGCAAGGAGGATAATGGGGCGCATTGCTGTGGCGATGCGTATAAACGCTGTGTGGGCCAAACGATGGGAAAGGCGACTGACGGAGGAGGGAGCGATGTGTTCTTATATGCCTTAATCGAGACGCCCGATTCGCGATTGTGTGCTACATTCTAGATCTTGCAAGACGCGACCTTCCTAATGCGTTGGAGCCGTCGTGCATACCCAGCCTGAACAAGGCCTGGAAATGACGAAGCGTTAAGAAAATAAGATATGCTGGGAGGAGCCAATCGGACTCACTTATCATTTTCAAGACTCGTCCCGCGGGGTAAAGGCATCTTGGCAGCGTCGGGCAGGTGACTGCCATCGCGCCATTGTGCCCTATTGGCGTCCCGCCGGCGAATACCCCATGGTTTCGGCGGTGTACCCCGGAAACTGAGCGGGGAATGGCACGCAATCCCGGTGTAGGAGCTCATCATTGCGTGAGTGAGATGCACTGGATGGTCCTTTTGAAAATAGCGCCAGTGTCTCCTCACTTAAGTCCACAGCCCCCACGCGTCCGGGCCGATGTGTCCGACGTGTCCGACGTGTCCGATGTGTGTGATGTGTCCGATTCGTCCGATTCTACCTACTCCGGAAGTCCTCTCTAGCTCTCACTATCCATAAACATAAAACTATTGAAATGAATTGAGGCGTCAGCTTGGAAACTGAGGTATATATTAGTTGACTGCGGCTGCGTATCTAGTTCTTGATTTACTAATAACCCCCGATTTTTGCTCGTTCAGGCAAAATGAGAATCCCTGGGCCGACTCTGGTCCTGCATGATCTATCACATACATAGCATAGTGTTTGGCCTTCTTTCGTGTCTCTCTGAACCGGCTTCATGGCCGATTACGAGCCGCCATTGTTTATTATGCCAGGGCTCAAGCCATGGCTGCCATGGTGATTCGACTTCAAGTTAACAGCATCGACGTTCCTCCAAAGGCTATGTCTTTGCTTAGCGCTTAAATCTCACTTGAAACTGGCCTTGGACAACGGTGCTTTAGTAACTGCGTACCAGAAATCCCGCATAAACTTAACGACATCAACCCCGGTTCCCCAGCCCCAAAAGCAAGACTCACTGATTCCGTCGCTATCAAGCCCTCAATCCGCCCTGCGCCGTGGCCTGTGCCAACATTGGTTACCGGGAGACCATCGAGGATAGGTCTGACGATCCACCAGGCTTGATATCTGCACGAGGAGAGCATTATCAAAGCTTTGAACTCCATACTGCCCGGTTGTCACCGGAATTCGACAAACGAGATTTTGGTCCAAGTTTGGTGCCTACTACGAGCACTAGGGAACCTCGCGCATCGGCGCCGTCTTCTCATCATTCACACACTCAGAGTTGTTTCTCGCGCAGGGCTCTATGTAAGACTAGCTATTATCATAGAGTCTTGACAGTGGATCGCCTCTCCTCTCCGGACTCACACTCATAAGTCAATTCAGAGCGAAAGGCCCCTACATACGACCATAGCTCGCGGAAAACTGAGGGTCCCGTCCGCTCCCCTGGACATAAACCGCGAAGCGCCGGATCAGTGATCGTAGGCACAGGGATACGATCACTAGGGAAGAGCTAGCAGGTGGGATGTCTATATAAGCTATGAAGTTCCCCTGTATCTAGATTTTCCTCCAGACTCTTCAGTAGTCAATTCAAGTAGCAACCGCATCCTACACTTGAATACGCACTTCTCACCATCATCGTGAACTTACTCCTTGACTGCCTCACTTAGCCTCTTAAAACAGGCCTTTCTACCCTAACCTAGCAAGCCCCGCCTTGATCCAGTGTTAGGATCGTAACAGAGTCGGCACTGCATTTCATGGTCAGTGATAAGACCACATACCCAGTTATAATTTACGCAAATTTCTATCTATGCATTCTCAGAGTCTACCGGCCCGTCTGCGGTCAAGAAGTCGAAGTCACAGCCCTTGTGCGCTTGGTTTACATTTCTCTCATACAAACCCCGATACCCACGAAGCGTCTTCCTGGCTATCCACGAATCTCGCCCCTTCGCCTTTCCCTTCTCCTTCTTCTGGACCTCTATCCTCCTCTCGATTTCAGCCTGGTCCACCTCAAGACGCAACACCCTCTCAGCAACATTGCAAGTGATAAAGTCGCCGTCCTGCACGATGCCCAAGACAGAGTCAGGATCTGCTGACTCAGGCGAGACATGCAGTACAATCGTGCCACCCGCCGTTCCGCTCATACGACCGTCGCTTATCCGCAGCATATCAGTGACACCTTGCTTTCCAAGTTTTCTGGGAATTGGGATCATGCCAGCTTCAGGCATTCCTGGATTACCCACAGGTCCGATACTCTGCAGCACAAGGATCGAATCCGGCGTCACGTCTAGGTCGGCTAAGTCGATACGGGCGCTGAGGTCTCGGCTATTTTTGAATACGCAGGCCCGGCCGCAGTGATCGAGGAGGCGCTTGTCCTTGGATGCGCTGGCTTTCATAACCGCGCCCTGAGGGGCTAGGTTGCCGTATAGAACCGCTAAGCTAGATCGTTCGTATAAGGGGTTGTCTAGTGGGCGGACAATACATCGGGAATAGTCAAAAGCCTGGAAGGGCGTTTGGTCGAGCAGTTCCCCGATGGTCTGACCCGTATATACCCGCGCGTTCAAATGGAGTAAAGGACGCAAGGTATGCATCAGCGCAAGCATGCCTCCCGCGTTGTGGAAATCCGTCATATAGTTGTCCCCACTGGGCTTGAGGTCTACCAGTAGCGGTGTCTTGGTTCCTATCTTATCAAAGGTCTTGAGGGTGATGCGGCCCTTTACATCTGGATGGCGATTAATTATGGCCATGAGATGTACAATGGCATTGGTGCTTCCCCCGATGGCCTGTAACACGATGATGGCATTTATGAAGTTTTCATAGGCGAGAAGTTTTTGCGGCTTGAAGCCCTCCGTGTCTTGGAGAATTCCAACTGCATTCTTGCCCGTCTCCTCAGCCACCCGGAGTCTCGCAGAAGATATGGCCGGACTAGTAGCCCCTGCCTTCAGGTCGATGAGGCCGAGGCCAGCGGTAATGCAGGCCATCGTACTTGCAGTGCCCATAACCCCACAGGTGCCGGCTGTGGGCGCAAGTTCCTTGTTGATGTCCATGATATCCTCGATATCAATGTCTCCCGCACGGTACTTGGCCCAGTTGTTTCTGCAATCAGTGCAAGCGCCGACTCGAACACCCTTTACAGACCCAGGCATCATAGGGCCTGTTATCAGGGGTAAGAAGGGTTTGTTTGCGGAGATACCTCCCATCAACTGGGCAGGCACAGTTTTGTCGCAGCCGCCAATCATGATGACTGCATCCACAGGCTGCGCCTTGACCATTTCCTCGGTATCTATGCTCATGAGGTTTCGCAGATACATGCTCGTTGGGTTGGAGAAACTCTCGTGAATGCTAATGGTAGGGAATTCCATGGGAAGCCCGCCTGCCAGCAGGACGCCGCGCTTCGCGGCTTCAATTAACTGGGGCACCTGGCCATGACAAGGGTTGAAAGCTGAAAATGTGTTGATGATACCGATAATTGGCTTGCTGAGGGATTCGTCTGTATACCCTAGGGCATTGATGAAGACTTTTCGGAGGAACAAACTGAAGTGGGTGTCGCCGTAGCCAGGCAGATTGGATCGCAGGCCGCCCTGTTCAGCCGAAATCGGTTTGTTAAGGTCATAATCGGGATTGATTGTTGACTCTCCCTGGGCGCCGCCGTTGGAGGCTGATTCCTCCATTTTGTTTTCTAATTCTTCAAGTCTTGTTTCCCTTGCCCTGTAGATTTGTGCTTAATCAAGTTCCTTGAATTGTATGCTCTTCCAGTTCCAGACTGTAGATAACGAACGACAGCGTTTATGCGGGGTATAACATCGAAAAGTATACAACCATAGTGCGTGCTGACGTGCCCTTTTGAAGCGGTTGTGCATAACTCGCTAATAGACAGCGTTTCTCAGCGGGGTTTGCTGGGCGGGGAATTTATTCCCGCAGGTGTCTTGCGGTATACTTGTTCGGAGCGGAGTGACGGGGCCGCTACTCGCTTGTCAGAATGAGTGGGATTCGATGAGTAAAGAACGAATGAGAATGGCGCTATATTTTTTTTTTTCTCACTGCGCGATGCCCCATCTAGAAGAGCAAGGATCGACTGAGAAATTAGTCTCTTTTGCGGCATTCCGTTCAAGGTTCCCTTCAAGGCGAGGCACTATCATTTGTTTGTATGATCAAGTCTCCACGTAAAACCATTCCCCGGCTCTTACCTCTTCGATAAATCGCTTTATCGGCATGCTCTGTAACTGTTATCGTCCAAATTTGATGTCATCTTCTCGCGCTGTGCAGTAGCGTTTTCACTCATCGTTGTTTCCTGTCAGTGATAAGTATTGATGTAACATCTGCTCATCTGGAGGCATGACATATTGAAACCGAGCCATTCAAAGTCCACATGTCGCAGTTGCCTTAAAGGCGTATTTGCGCACGGGATACAAATTAGATACACTTCAACGCACTGCCAACACTAGAGAGGTTATTGTAGAGATTCCACGATTCCGGAGTCCTGTATATCTCTATCTATTTCGTCGGTCATACGCTCTCATGAATCCGGTGTGCGGGAACGCGAGGGGTCTCAGGAGACTAGGAAAGTGCGGTCTAGCTCTCTTCTATTTCTTGTAGGAAGTAAGGTGTTGCGCTACGGAGGACCTCCTCACGATTGGGGTCCTGCCCAGGTGCTCCAGCGTTGGTCTGAGAATGGCTCTAATGCCGGGGAGGGATCAATCCTTGATGAGAATGCTAAAGCCGGTGGTGGAATACAGAAATCTCGGTGTCACGGCCTGACCGCGACTTGGGCCGCAGGAAGGCGGTGAGAACCAAAAGAAGGTCACGTGGTCGCTTTTCTCGACAAGCGACAGGGCGCTCGCTTGAAGAAGCAACCGATCGGTCGCACAGGGGAACGAGCGACCAGTCAACTACAGAGACGAACGATCAGTTGTTCCGGGAAGCAACTGATCAGCGGAAGAGGATGTCATGGAATATCTATATAAGCTACGAAGTCTCTCCTGTATCTAGATGTTCCTCTAGACTCTTCAGTAGTCAATACAAGTAACAACTACACCCTACACTTATATATGCACTTCTCGACCCAAACATCGCAAAGCTACTACTTGACTGCTTCACTTATCTATTAAACAGGCACCTACGATTCTCCCCTACAAGCCCTCACGAGATCCAGAGTGTTAGGATCGTAACACTCGGTACCTGGGTGCTAATTCAGCAGAGGGGAATTTAGATGCCCTAGGGCTGTAAAAGCACTCGCGTGAAGTGACCACAATTGATTGTTGCGCCCCAAAGAACAAAATGCATTAGATTCGATGCTAAAGCAACTGATAACCGAGGCAAGAAGGAGGACTCATCAAGCTGATTGAACCACCAATGCAATATTTGATATCCGAGTTCAGGTTGACTTTAATGATGATCTCTTCTACAGCTTACCTCGCCCGTTGACACGGGCCATTTTCTCCGCCCCAGGCCAAGCCCCAAGCCCACCGCCGCCCATCTCGAACACTCTCGCAGCCTTCAGCACGCCAATGTCATCCCAGCGCTTGCCGACCAGCTGCATTCCTACCGGCAATTTACTTTTACCGTCGCACGCCTTCGCCCAGCCGCAAGGAACGCTCAAAGCCGGGTGTCCAGTGGCGTTGAACTGGCACGTATTGTTCATCGCCCCCAGCGCCAATATCGCCTTATCCAGAACCGTGCTGCCGCCCTCCGAGACACGCCTCATATCCGGGTGCGGCGGCGCAACCGTCGGAGCAGTCGGAGTCACGACGATGTCGAACTCCTCTAAGACCTCGTCGTACGCCTTGCGCATCTGGAGCACATGGCGGTGCGCTTTTGCCTGGACCGCTGGGCTAAACCTCTCTGCGAGCATTGTCTCGCCAAAGATGACGTGCATTACTGCTGGGTTGTGGTGTGTGAGGAGGTCGAACATTTCCTGATCTGGTGGCCACCGTGGTGTCCATTGAGGTAGGCTATGCGTCAGGATATCGGGAACGCGTCCTCCCATCCCGAGTAACCCTAGGTTGTTCCGGCACGAGGCCGTCCAGATTGATGGACCGATAAGGTGCATTGGCACCGATACTTCGGAGACTATCGCGCCGGCGACGGTGAAGTGCGTAAAAGCTGCCTCACGTACCACGGACGCTACCTCGGGGGATGTGTGGGGGGATATCAGAGACTCGCTGATAACGCCGATTCGAAGCGGTCGCCCTCGCCGCTTTTGCTCTTGAATTAACACAGAAGGGGTGAATTGTCGTAGTTCGTCGTAATACGGCTGGACGTTGTTTCTGAGGGGCGTCTCGGGGCCCATTCGCCCGTCCAGTCCATCATAGCCCGCGATCGCCTGCAGGAGCAACGCGATGTCATCCAACTTCACGGCCAGTGGCCCAGCGTGGTCGATCATGGGATGTAAACCCGCGATACCCGTATAGGGTACCAAGCCGTGTGTCGGCTTCAACCCGTACACGCCGCAGTACGCCGCAGGCACTCGGATGGACCCGGCCTGGTCTCCGCCAAGGGCCATGCCCACGTCATCTCCTGAACCGTGGAGTCCGGGAACTTCTGCTTGCCTCGCAAGTCGGAGGCCTAGGAGGCATGCTGCACCGCTGCTGCTTCCGCCGGCGTTGAAGCCTCTGAGCCACGGGTTGTGGACAGGTCCGTTAGCCGATGTGTATGACATGGGGGTCAACGAGTAGTTTTCGCATGTTGCCGTTCCAGCAATGGTCGCTCCATTGTCGAGAAGCCGCTTGACCACTGACGCGTCAATGGGCGAAAGGGGGTACTTGTTGTTGCCTTTCCTAATCAACTGAGGGAAAGTACCGCAGGTGTAAGGAACGCCCCCGACAGACATGTTATCCTTGACTAAGACCCTTCTGCCCTTGAGTAAAGTCGAGGATGGATTCACAGAGACAAGATTTGTTCTGTGGCTCCATGCGTTCATGTCATTGTTTTGTGGGCGAGGCCGAGCGTATGCTCGAGTCCCTCCAATTGTGGGTGTAGGCAACAATCTCTCGTCAATATAATCGGGCAAGGCTTCAACTGTTGTAGCCGTGAGTTCTGCGGATTGAAGGACTGCTAAATAGCCTTCAATATCATGGTCGGGGATTGTGATGTTATTCTTAGCTGCCACACGTCGAAGCAATTCAACGTTGACGCTCGTCCTGTTTTGGCCGTCAGTCTTTTCCCGTCTTTCATCTGTAGGCTGGAAGACGACCACTCACTCGCAACCTCTCTCCAATGCTACGAGAGACATCGTTTCCAGATAACGGCCTTACCTTTGGACTAGAGACTTGCCCTGTACACATAGTAAGCTACGGCAATCTAGTTACAGCTAAATGGTCAATGATGTTTCGAATCGCCGCATCCTTATGTAAACTATCCTTCCGCTTAAGTGCACTTGAGATCGGGTGCTCTGCCGAATGGAGCCTAGTCATCGGCTACAAGATTTGTGGGGGTGGGCATTTTGTTCGTCTCGTTAATGCAACGGACTTGAGATTCCGTTCCAGTGTAGCTGCGGACATTTAGTCCCGAAGAGCGGGGAGCCGACGACCACTCCACGTAGCCCCAGCCGTAACCCAAACCGGGCTGGTGGATCCGCCGATTATAATCATTAAGCTAAGGATGAGAAACGAACTAATCCGCCGAGGTTTGGAAACAAGGGAGTATACGCATCTGGGTACTCGGGATTTGATTTCAGTTTCAATTGCTTAGCGAGCTACTTGATCTGGTGACGTCTAATTTACATGCTAAAATCGTTCCCTTGATAAAAATCGAACAGTGGCTGATAGTCACTAAACATGCCCTCCATTGTCAGGGAAAGGTCGGAGTTGAAGGGATTAGGTGCCCTAAACAGTGACGCTAGATCCTCTCCGTTGATATACGTATCAACGCACGGGAAATCCGAGTTAACGGTCGGCGCTCCCATCTCGTCATGGTCCCCGGAAAGAGCCTGCTGTTCGTGATACCCATTATGCATCGTGAGATCATCAATTACCGTCGTTGATGGTGCATATGGATCCGTCTGAGCGCCGAAATCCGCTGCTACCCTGGCCTGAGTTTGTTGTTGTGTCGACCGCAAGGTAACTAGCCAGCGAATGGTGGCCGCGGTCAAATTGTTAAGAGAGTCGCGACAGCGCCTCGCGTCCACCCAATGCTCCCCGGCGGCACTAAGCAGATTGGACACCGCCACCATAGTTTGCGTGAGAGAATCAATCTCGGTCCTTAACGCCAGCTTGCGCACCATCCAGATGCAGTAGAGGATGATGATGGCGCTAAGACAGATCGAGTGGATGCTTGTCCACGAATACGACATCCTGTCGGAGTTGTACAGCTCCTTCCACAGCCGAATGGTAGCCTCGGCGCTCTGGTAGCAGTGCGTCAGCGAGTCTTTGCTCGGCGCCCGAATCCGCGGTGTCGGGCGGAACAGGAGCATGACCATTTCGTGGTATCTGATTTCGCAGAGAGCCGATAAGTGTTTGCTTTCGTCTCCGAAAGTTGGGAAGGAGCGGCGAATAGCTACCAGCCGATCGTAGAGGCCGTTTTGCCAAGCTTCCACGTCTGGAATTCGAGGGTATGTGTGCTGCGGCGCGTTGGGTGAAATGCTGTGCAGCGTGTACATTATTTCTGAGTTCACTAGGGCGAGCTTGAAATGAACTACAGCGCATGCGATGGGCCCCGGACTGTTATCAGTAGCGTGCGGCGATGATTGATTGTGGCCGTGTTTTCTTAATGCGTCAAGTTGGTGGTCTTCGAGGCCTTGCGGCAGCTGGTGAAGAGTTAGCATATTATGGTTCACGGCTGTAGTTATGGAGAAGGAAAGGTCGGTGATCTTTCAGTAGTACCTACCCTGAGGTCACAGGCTTCATCCCTCAAGCCGACCGGTCTTCCCAATGTGGTGGCAATGATTCTATCCATGGAAAACACGACCCAGAATACCCTGGTCCGCATCTCACGCTCAAAAGCGTCAACCGGTTGGCCGGTTGCGAGGTCCTGTTGCAAGCCTAGATCTAGCACAGCGGCCAGGCACTGGTAATTGAGATACCAAGGGTTGATTCCCAAGAAGCGACTGTGCAAGGTGAGCATAGATATCAGTAGTAAACATTGAACTCCCTCAGTCGAGCTCTGGAAGTCAATATCGTCCGTATATTCCATGGCTGCGGCACAAAGGCCCTCTCCACTAAATGGAATTCTTAGGCGTCGTGATAAGATGGTGGCCGAGATAGCCAAAACCATCGTCACTTGGAACTTGACGGCTTTGCTCACTGCTAGCGTGTCACCATCGTACAGTTTCTCAAGCGCACGGAAGTGACTATGCTGATGCAGGAACGGATATCGAGGGTGTACCTGTTCAAAATAAATCAAGGAGAGCTGAACTGCTTGCTCCTTAGACTCAGGTAGGGCAGACGGTCCGATCACGAACATCGACCGGCACCTCGTCTCTGCCGTCGTCTCATCAGACTGACTCGTGCACCCCGGGCTATAATGCTTACCGGCCCGATCCGCACGAGCGAGAACCAGTTTTGCAATTGAAAAACCGCTTGATGGTCCTACATACTTGTTTATCCCGGCCGACAAAGGTATCATCCCCATCTCGTGCGCAATATCGCCAGAAATCTGTCGTCCCGTCGACCCTTCGTGAGGTGTCGGCGAGGTATCCGGTGTCATTGGTAATAGAGGACCGCCTCCACCGCCATCAGAACTAGATGGTCGCGTATGTGCCCCTGGAGCTGGCGTTGCCGCCGAGGACTGCAGAATCTCTTGTTCGGCAGGTCCATCAGGATTCCTTAACACTGCCGCATGTTCATCACCCAGATCCGTAACGTCGATGTCTGGGCATCGTTCGCGCAGAAATTTAAGTAGGCGCCTGTTTTGCTCCTGCAACCGTATAGCTTCCCTATTTTTTTCTATAATTTTAGCACCAACGATCCGACCATTACCGCACCCTCTCGTGTAGGATCACAAACCTCCTGGATATGCTGGGACCCTGCCACGTCGTTTTACCATCCACACAGTCAGTACGCGCCCGTTGGCAGGCGGAACACTTTGGCAATACGCCGTCACACTTCCAGCCAAACCAGCATTAGCCTTTTCTGTGAATACTGCTGCTGTATGAGAGAGATGCTACCTTAATCTTTCTAGCTTGGCACCTCCGGCACGCTAACCGCTTTCGTCGGCCATGGGATGCCCTCCGGGTGGTCTCATCCAAGTTGTCGGGCTCGGACGGGCCAATTCCATGGGCGGGAATTGAATCCCGTTATTTATGATTAGCATGATGGAGCTAAACAATCGCGCTAATGCTCCCCGCAACAACGCTGAGCCACTAGCGCTGTGCTAGATTTTCAACAAGAAGCGGGGAGACGTTGTCCGCGTGCGGAAATTGTTTGTCCGATGGCGAAGAACCTTATCCTGCTCCCAGCCGGATGGTCTGCATCATTACGCTGAACGTTCGATAACATTGGCCCCATCCTGGGGTGTCATGCTTCCCCAGACTGGGGCCCCATGTTTTCCAGATAAATGATATTCGTGCCCGGGAATCCGGTTGAAGCACTTAAAAAGCATCGACCAAATCCCATTCATCTCGGAGGTCTTGAAGGATCTTCGCAGATCATAGCAAGCATCACAGCCGCCGAAATACCTTGGACATAGTCACTGAAATGGACGCTCCTACTAACAAGCCCGATAATCCTGACGAGGTCTCTTCTTCCAAAGTCCACGACCATGATGTTCCTGTCAGCATGACGGAGGAGAAACGCGACACTGCCGAACATACTCGGCCGCCCCCCCTCACCGAAGACGAGCTTGCTCTAGAAAAGAAGTTGCGGCGAAAGATTGATCTCATGATCATGCCTCTCATAATCTGGACCTATTTAATGAACTATATCGATCGGTTAGTGGTGTATTCCTGAGGAGTGTTCCAAGACCACATGCTGACCTTGTGCAGAAACAACTACGCCGCCGCCCGACTTCAGGGCCTTGAAGCTGATCTCAAGCTAACCGATACCCAGTGTAAGATAATCTTAATATCCCCAGATGGAGTGACACCTTGAACGACTTTCCGTTCTGGCAACGGATATTACTAACGCAGATATCGTCGGCAAATCTGTGACCATCAATACTGATATCTTCGTAAACAGATCAAGTCGGGCTTTCGGTTCTATTCATCACCTATGTTAGTTGAAATGAATTCAAACCATTTGTCTATTAGGCACTTCATACTAAAGATGCTGCCGTTCTAGGTCCTAGGTCAACTCCCCTCGAACATGATGCTAAACTACTTCGGCAAGCCGGCTTATTATATCGGATTCTTCACTATTGCTTGGGGTCTAGTCTCGGCCCTGACATCCTTGGTGCAGAATTTTACCGGCATCGTCATTTGCAGACTAGTCCTCGGTCTCGTTGGTTAGTTGTTGCCATTCCATGATGTATCCTCTGAGCCGTGCTAACATTCTCTTTCAGAGGCCCCATTCTTCCCTGGCGTAAGTATATCAATCAATCGGAGCAGTCTCTATTTCAACCTCTCTCGCCGAGATCAATCAATTTTCTCCAATATCTGACCGTTCAACCAAAATTTCTTAGGTCATTTTCTACCTCTCTAAGTGGTACACGAAAAAGGAGTTGTCGCTCCGTATGGCTCTCTTCTACAACGGCTCCCTCATTGCCGGTGCCTTTGGCAATCTCATTGCTGCCGGTATTCTCCGAGGCCTGGACGGAGCCAGGGGCATCTCCGCCTGGAGATGGCTGTACATTCTCGAAGGTGTCATAACCGTGGCCTCGGGAATCACTATCTGCGTAGTCCTCCCAGACTTCCCTGAATCGTGGAAAGGTCTTAGCCCAGAGATGCGCGATATTGCGAAGCGAAGACTGGCCATGGACGCGGCTGAAGCCGACGTCGATACAGGCGGCAGCAAGACAGCATTCAAGGGTCTCAAAATGGCTCTCACGGACCCCAAAATTTGGGTCTTAACCCTGGCCCAACATGCCTTCATCGGCGCTGGTGGCTTCCAAAACTTCTTCCCGACGTTGACGAGAACCCTAGGGTTCAACAACACTATCTCCCTGTTGTTAGTCGCACCGCCGTACGTTTTCATGGCGTTTTACTGCGCCTTCCACTCGTGGATGTCGGATAGGGTCCAGAACAGATTCTGGTTCTTCATGTGCAAGTCTTCCCCGCACCTCGTAGGCCACTTCTCGTTTGGGATATCTACTAACGTGTTGGTGAATAGATCCCATCCCCATCGTTATCACGGGATGTATAATCTTCATGACAACGACCTCCTTTGGCCCTCGTTACTTCTCTCTCTTCCTTCTCAATTTCGTCTTCACGATGAACGGCACAACTTATGCCTGGATGTCAACCTGCGCTTCACGGCCCCCTGCTAAACGTGCCGCGGCCCTGGGATTCATGAACGCTGTCGGTAACGCCGCCAGTATCTGGACATCCTACACATATTTCGGTAGCCAGGGAAACAGGTACCCAGTTGCCCTTGGTATCGTCATTGCCCTCATGGTCATTTCCGGTATCGGCGGTACCTTGCAGCGACAAATCTTGGTTCGCGAAAATAGGCGACTGGAGAAACTTGAAGATGAAGACGCTGTCCTGGACGCGAAGGACTTGAAGAGGCTACAGGCGATGGCTGATATCAACGGGGTCGATGTCGCTACCGCTAGGGAGCTGCAGAAGGGGTTCAGATACTTGGTTTGATTCTTGGGTGAGGATTTCCTATGTTGTAGGCTAGTAATTAAGTCTCTGGGTTGCAATGAGAGGATTCCCTAGTGCCTGCTGTAAGAATAATGATTTGCCCTTGTAGCTTTTTACCGTTTTATTCGTGTCCAGATATATAGTAAGTTGTCGGTTACTACTGAGCAAAGCGACCCCGGACACTCTAAAATCGAAGTTTTCCGGAATTGAGCTAAGCAAAGCCAAAGAGACATCCGGAAAATCTGCCATTTGTTAGGTGTGCCATTGGCCTAAATGGTTTGCAGAGCTAACATTCTTCCCAGTACCAAACAACTGTAGCCTGATACTTATTGAAACAGTGATTGCTTTAGTGACTCCCTTTTTGCAGGGCCGCGGGTATGACATGAGATAAATATCTACGTTCCGCTGAATGACTGCACAGTAGCATGATTGCAAATGAACCAATTCACCGCCTGTGCGGCTTTTCTCGGCACTTTTTTCCCAATGTGATATTGACCTTCTTATCCACACAGCTGCAGGATGATACCGCAGGAGGTCTGATCAATTTCACATGTAGTTAAGGCCACGTTATTGCTGCTCCTTGGCTGACTTCTGCCTCCGCAAGGGCAGCGGGTGTGATAGCTGCCCCGGGGTGGAGGACGGCCTCGGCCATGGTATCGTCAAAGTCAAAGGTGTGAGCAAAGGCGCCGTTCAGGAGCGCGGCATACTGGGGAGTAAATGACCTCCCCTCTGTGTAGACGGTGTTTTGGCCTGTAGTTCCCACAATCAATCTGATGGCCTGCAGGAATGTGTTACTGGATTCTCCTCTTTGTGCGGCGGCAGCGGCAACGCCAATATGATCGATGAGGAGGTCCGATAATTTCGGAACAAGTCCTGATAGGCATGAGTCGAATGTAGTATTAGCGACAAATTCGCAAAACGCTTCGGTGATCTTTTCTGCGTCAAGCTGAGCGGTTGGTGGAGTCGACATCTGGGCGATAGACTCAGTAGCGCCGGGAAGGTCTGTTTTAAGCTCGCGAACAAGCTCGTCGGGAATGTGGACACTACAGGTCATGATCCGCCTAGCCGTCCTGATGAAGGAAAGGGTACGGAATACAGGCGTTTCCTTGTTACCTTGTCCCCCCTCGACGATTACGGCGACGGGCATGACTCCTAATGAGTAGTGAATCCTGAATGTCGAGGGTGAGACCCACAGAATCTGCCGCAATGAAGACGGTAAGGTTGCCGACGTCACAGATGGTTACGTACCGGGTTCCCATCAATCTCTACTTTATCCGTCGCAAGGGAGGTTGGGGGAATTCCCTTTCCTTTAGCAGCACTGACGGTCTGCTACGGATTAGCACATGGCCTTCTGGTTATTTCATGCATTATGACAGACATACCTTGCCGTAGTCCATTAAAATTGGCGCCCCTGTTCCCGGAACGGCGGCGATAGAGAAGTCCCCAGACTCGACAACAGTGCCATTTTCATCGACAGGTACATGCGAACAAAGAACTATCCGTGTGCCGGTATTGTAAATCCTATCTTCTTGCGTTTTCATGCCTTCCATCAAGCCGACACATACTCGCCTCTCCTTGACTAACCCTTCGGAGATAGCAAAAGGTCCAACTGCGGCGGAAATGTTGCCACAATTGCCCTCGTATCCCACATAGTCCTCTGTGATACAGATTTGGGCAAAGGTGTAATCGACGTCTGCATCCGGTCTCTCTGACGCTTTAACGATGGCGACCTTGGATGTGACGACACGAGATCCACCCATTCCATCGATCTGGATAGGGTCTGGCGTGCCGATTACACGCTTGAGGAAACGGTCGCGCGTAGCACCGGCAGGTGGGATGTTCTCTTCATGAAAGAATACAGCCTTGCTACTCCCCCCACGGTAGTATACTGCAGGCACGCTGAAGGTCATCTCGTCAGTTGCGTCAAGGATGTGACAGATGTGTTAAGATTCATGCGCGTGTTTGCTTGGCGAATATGATCCAGGCTTCCACCATTTCCGGTACTCGTATATGTATTTATTCTCTCCTTCCTTTACGCACTCTATTCAGAAACTGGAGTACATGACACAGATGGGAAGGCTTTCGCGGGGGTAGGAACGCGGGGGTAGGAACGCGGTTATGTTGGGGTTGGGCGAACTTCGGCGAACTTCGGCAAGTATATTATCGACTTTGCACTAGTTGGTAAAGCTACAGCTTCTTGGCAAAGCTAATCATCCACTCATCTGCTGACCATTAGAAAGGTTTAGTGCCGAAGCTACTTGGAGGTGTCCGAGTTTCTTTCTCAGTGTAATTCATGCAAGAGTCACTGCTCTCACCCTGGTCTGACTGGGCCGAGACGGACGAGGGTGCCAAGGGGCGAAGAAGCTATTGATATTACGTTACACCTACGCTATCAGAATTTACCTTGGGTAATACACCATAATACACACTCTTATTGTACACTGCTACACTAGATTTCCTGTGAAGGTACTCGGTGTCCAATTTAATTCAGCGAAATCGAAGTTCGCCGCCCAGTCATAGTCAGGGAACGGTTCACCGGGAAATATCATCATATCGTTGATAGCGTCTGCGCCTATGAAGCCCTCACTTTGCGTTTGTGGCTCACCAGGACTGCCCTCAACGGCACGAAGCGTGCCTGTTGTGTTTTCTACTGCAATGTATTCTATTAGCATTTAATCCTAGATAATAAGAGGAATGGGCCTTCACACCTCTCGTTGTAGAATCAGGCCCGTCATCGCCGTATGGGCTTGGTTGGCCGCCAAATTCCTCTCGCCACCACCAGAAGCAATCAAAAACCACGCTCATAGCAAGTCGGCTGCGAATCCTACTCCGCAGACCATCCACTTTACCGTTGGCGTATTTAAAGATGTTCTTGCTTGTCCATAGCTGGCTCAACAGTGTAGTTCCACGAGCTCCTAAGTCATCGCTTTGAAGTGTGACTCGACGGGCGAAGTGTATTGCCGAAAAGTACGCCTGCTCGGCGGCTTCTATATCGACGTGATCTAAGAGAGAGCTTCGCACAATTTTTAGGATAGCGAATGCTGCGAGGGTAATGCACCTGTCGATAAAAACGGGGCACACATCTACAAATCCACTCCGCTGATCTTCGGCCATGACTGCTTCAATTACCGAGCACGCCTTGGTATGTAACCGCAACAGACCAGCTTGGTTTGGAAAGTCGGAACGTTCGAGCATGTAGTACGCCAGGAGATGAAGCTGGCAACATATCACGTAAATGGTACCTGTAAGACTTTAGCGGAGAGATCTGCCGACCTGGGGTTCCGGGTGACATACCGATCGCGCTACGAGACTGGCCTAGCAAATCTGAAAACTGAGCATCGAAAACGCTAATAAATGGACTTAGCGCGTTGGGACGAGACATGGCCGCCTTGTCCTCAAGAGTCTTGCTGATAGTTATGGTTGAAGCCATCATCACTTCATGCACCCTCCACCGGAGCCTCAAATCCTCAGAAAATTCGGAGAGCGCCGCGTCCGCGTCGAATCCAAATGCCACAGAACTGGTCAATACAAGAGGAGGTATGCCTTCACGTAAGCTCGTGCTATGAAGGAATATTAGTGAAATACTTAAGAGGCGGTAGATGTCGAAAACGCCAACCTGTGACATATCATGATACAGTGAATCCAAAGGCGCGTTCGAGAGAGGTTTTGTGATCGCCCCGAATCAACCTTCGTCCGAGCGAAATCCTGACCCGAGTGAGTTACATGCAGGCCAATCTGCATAGCGAGATGTAAGGCAGCACCACTTAGAATATGACTGATATCCTTATGCATCGTATTGATCGGGACAGGCCAGACACAAAGGATGAGGAGGCCTTGTATTGTTTGTATCGGATTCGACCGGCTTTCCAACGACCTCAACGCGAGGGAGTTGATGCGCGGAGCAAGCATATTCAGTAACGTGGGATCTCTCTCGTATCGCCTGCTGCCGACGAAAATGATGGCCCAAAAGAGAAAAGGGGACAGGTCATAGTACTGGTTTGGGCTAAGCGAATAGTCCAAAATTGGCAAATGCGGCAAGTAACGTTGGAAGAATCTGTAGGCTGCTGTCAGCGAACGATTCGAGTTCCAGAATCTTCGAATATTGTAAGCAAGTGCGTCTATTGCAGACGTACATAGAAAAACAATCCCGGATTTTCCGAGCATCGAAATCTTGCCCATCCAAGCTTCTCGAACAGCAGTAGTCCCCGTCAGAAGATGCTGGGGACACATAATGGCTTTCGGACGGCGAGATGCCAAACGTTCTAGTCCTGGATGTTGAGTCGAGGGGTATATCTGTGATCGGCGACGTATCTACCGCGTTTTCTTCAGGAGCTTGAGGTTCGGACGATTCAGCCAATATGGACACAAGATCGGCAGTGTCGTTTTGTTTCAACCGATCTAGTTCGCGCTGGAGCTGTGCTTTCGTTTGTCGGACATGGGAATTTGATGAGAGAACACATGCGAGCCCCATCCGGCGGCACCGTGAACAAGTGTCGGGTGGCTCTGCGTCACAGCGTATCTAGTCGAGTTAGTATGGTCGATCCGGAATCACGTTTTTGAAGCTGTTTACCTTTTGTTGCCGGCATTCTTTACATGCTTTCCGTCTCCGCTCCGGAGGCATCATGCGTTGCACCTGTCGCCCGCTAAAACGTTCCCGGCTTACACGATATGGGAAGGCCAGCTCCAATTGCCTTATAAGGCCGTCGGACACTACTCAGAAGAGCAAATAAATGTTCTGAAAAGGGTGGGCTTGACCGTGGTAAAAGTTAGGTCGCGGAAGCAAGCAATAAGGAAATTGGGGAAAGGTCTTACCCCGCATGCAGCAATTCCATCGGCTCTGGGGTACAGGATGGGGGAACTAATTCGGCTTAGCTTCCTTTGTAGCTGGTACGAGTAGCACGCTTTGTAACAAGTTTCGGCCTGCTTTAGCGAATGAGGTCCGTCCATTTGGTCCCGAGGAAAGCTTGAGAGGATGAACCGAGCCTAAGTATCAGGTAGGGACTCGATTCTCGGATTTGCTGAATGACGATGAGATACAGTGTACTCCTCCAGTTTATGGCTCAAACTGGTTGCTCCTTTCTTGCTTTAATTACTGTTGTTGAGTATCATTCGTCAACATACAACTACGACGTTACCACTCGAGCAATTTCCCCGATGAGCAGCCACCTGCCTTTATACCGTTTCCGGCTCCCGAGTTATGTCTGCTAGAACATAATCCTTGGAAGAGATCTTTTCCAAACTTCATAAAGGCAGGCGTTATTCCTCCCAAGCCTATCAACTCCTTCTCAATCTTGCTCAATCCAAAGGCGAACTCCTTCTCGCCTACAATAACGGTGTTCTTACGTAGATCCACAGATATAGCGACTCCGTCCTGCGCGGCTTCAAAAAACTCGTCGCTGTTGATCGTTATTCCAAGTAAACCGAGGTTTGGCTGATTCCGACTATAAATGAAGGCGAACGACTTTACGATAACACACCGAACTCCGCACCCTACTCACGATGTCAGTTATGATCTGGATCCTGCGCCCTTAGTTTACCTACCAAGAAGGGCCGAGACCGCTTGCTCTCGGGAGGAGCCACAACCAAAGCCCTTGCCAGCCACAACGATATCAAATCCTTGTGCTACTCGAGACCTGAAACCGGGATTTGTGAATTCGAGACAGTGACTTCCCAACTCGTCGTCCGTTCTTGAACTAACAAGATATTGTGCTGGTGCAAGCTGTTTAACTGCGTTAGGACAATTGCTTCGTTTCCAGGGTGCTGGCAAGCTCACCGCATCAGTATCAATAAAGTCTCCCAGCCTCTGAACCTTGCCGTCTATAACGCCTCTTCGTGCAACGCTCTGGGAAGTGTGTTCGGGTATATGGCTATATGCCGGTGTTTCCGACCTCACTCCTACTCCATCGCTGTGGGGGACTTGATTGTCCGCGCCAGAACTAGGCGGCTCGACGTATGGTGGTTCCGGGCCGTTCAATACTTCTCTAATGGAACCTCGCCCTTTGATTTGGTCCCATCTCTCTTGGTCGATCAGGTCAATCAGATACTGCGGATCCGTAATCTTCATTTCGAAAGAGGAGGCGGCGACAGTGGCGGCGGATGCCAAGTTCCCGATGGAGCCTACAGCTTGTTAACCTAACTGAATATACCTCATCGGTGAAGGTGCCAGGGCTTACCTGTTCCCATTCGATTTTCAAAATTTCTGTTCTGAGATGATAGCCACACCTCACCTTCACCGGCTTTGTCTGCAGACATTCCCACGCAGTAGCTGCAACCGGGAAGACCGATTTCAAACCCAGCCTCGGTGTAGGTCGCTGCCAGCCCTGTTTTGTGAAGCATATCAACAATAGGCCTGGAACCGGGAACTACCTTTCGCTTGCCCCTAGAGACAGGCACGAGACCCTTCTTCAGCCCCTGTTCCAGTACCAGCGCACCAAGTATAATGTCTTCCTCTGCGGTAGTGCATGCACCAATGAAACAACCATCGAGAGGGGTATTCTCCATATCACTGACGGGCACAACATCGTCAGGGTTCGGGTACTTAGCTACAAATGACTTTGCCATGGAGAGGTCAATAACACGTGTTTCAGCATACACCGCGTCTTCGTCAGGGCGGAAATAGTGAGAGCTCGATTTATGTCTGGCGAGCTTCCGAGAATTGACAAAATTCATTGTGGCGGAATCAGGAATGAATATCCCCGTTATGCCTCCGAACTCCTAAACATCGTTAGTATTGTATCCTGGACATAAACAACGTGCACAAGTCAGGTAAACTAACTGTAGTCATGTTCGTGATGGCAAATCGTGCGTCCGGAGAGAGATACTTCAATCCGGGGCCAGTATACTCGACAACACGATCCGCGGCCACCGTATTTCTCTTGAGTTGTTGGAGAACATAGAGAATGACATCTTTGCCCCCGATTCCTCTTTCTGGTTTACCGACAAATCGGATATTTACGCATTCAGGGACATTGAACCAGATCTCTCCCGTAACAAGAGCCATAGTGACATCCGCTACCCCCAGTCCGATAGCGAGACACCCAACTGCGCCTGAAGAGCAGGTGTGAGAGTCGGAGCCGATGATGACTGCACCGGGCTGGGCCCTTTCGCGGTAGAATTCTGTATGCATGATAGTGTACTGCCTGATGGTTAGTTATGCTTTCTTTCGCTACTCTGGAGGCAAACCTGTAACATGCATTCATCCCTTGGTATTCAGTCATTTTGAAGACCTTTTTTGCTCGCTCAGAAGACTCGATCAGCTTCTTGATAATGGGATTATTATTGACACGAGGATCAACAACATGGTCCCCGGCCAACCAGAATCGGTCATTTCGGAAGATACCAGGCTTCCCGAGGCTATCATACGTTCGTTCCATACTCTGATATTACGCGTAAGAGCGAGCTTCGGCGATCGAAGTTTAGGCGCTACTTACACTCCAGGAGGCCTCTGACGCCATGATCCAGTCAACAGAGATGCGAATAGTTTCTCCGGGGCATACAAAATCTCTCCGTTCGACATTGTGTACTGCAAAGATCTTCTCTGTCATTGTCATCGGCCTTCGCCCCACAGGACGCGTCTGCGACGGTATGACTGGGACCCTTGCCCTATCCTCCGAATTGAGAGATTCGAGCCCTAAAAGAAGTTATTGGGTACCCTTTTCCCGTCAAAATTTGGTGAACTTACATGCAGACACGAGAAACTGTATCTCTTGAATCGATATGCCCCTGATATCCCCTTGATTCAACTCGGGGCCGCCGTAGTTGGCTGATGTCTTGCATATTCCAACCACGGTTCTCAATGCCGCTGCTTCTCGTGGTCTGCCCGTATCATTCAGGCGGCGGACTAGTGTTTCGATATCGGCAAGGGCATCTCCGCTCGGCACCACTGCAGCTCCCGGAGGCTGTTACCAACTTTCCTTTCTTAGTACGTGGAGGATATGCTCACATTCGCTGCTAAACTCCTGGGTCAGGTCAACCCCCCGAACATACTTCAAGAGGTCAATTACATGCGGGAGCATGCTGTTAGCAGCGGCCTGCATACTGACAGAAGTGGACATTCTTAATTGCTAATTGTAAAGATGAATTTGGGTACAACAGGAACAAGGCGGCTGGCAAAGCATTCCATAGATCCAAGGTACGTTTTATTTTCGTTACTGTATACTCAACTCCACTGGTAGACGGATGTCCTTAACACCACAAGGCATGTATTCCAGCTCATATGCCGATATCTGTATGCAGTCGGCCAATATCGGCCAATATCGGCCAACCCCATTTCTGTATTCGTGGAAAGAATATCTAGGCGAGATAAAACTTCCTCGGCGTCCTTCGACCAAGGCGACACTAACCGCATAACGAACTCTACAACATCAGAATCTCATGGCGCAAATCTCAGAAAATAAGCAGAAAATGTCGAGCGCCGCGAAGCTGCGCAGCTTCCTGGAGCCGGGAAATGACATATTGGTGTGTCCCGGAGTCTATGATGGCTTCACTGCAAGAATTGCCCTGCGAGAGGGATTTAGTTGTTTATACATGGTATCTAGTCACTATCTTTGATTCACGTCGAAATTTTTGGGAAATGAAAGCTAAATAGTTTAAAGACAGGGGCTGGAACAACCATGTCGCGACTTGGCATGCCGGACTTAGGGGTTGCGACTCTTAACGACATGAGAGACAATGCAGCGATGATAGCTTCGCTTGATCCATCGGTGCCGTTGATTGCGGATGCTGATACTGGCTATGGAGGTTTGTTTGCTTATTGTATATACTGCTTTGGGTATTAAGTCTGATATGAACAGGCCCGCTGATGGTTGGACGAACGGTGTCGGAATACATACGTGCTGGTGTTGCCGGCCTGCATCTGGAGGATCAAGTCATCACCAAGCGCTGCGGACACCTGCTCAACAAGCAGCTCGTTTCAGAAGATGAGTTTCTCGCACGAATCAAAGCCGCCACGATGGCCAGGGAGAAAGCTCAGGGAGATATCGTAATTATTGCTCGGACGGATGCGCTTCAATCTCTCGGGTATGAAGCAGCGAGAGACCGGCTGAAGAGAGCAGTAGAACATGGAGCAGACGTTGCGTTTCTGGAAGGGATTAAGTCTGCAGAAGAGGGTCGACGTATTTGCCGAGATTTGGCACCAACCCCTGTTTTGTTCAACTGTGTTGCGGGAGGGGTCTCCCCCGAACTCTCTTCTACAGAAGCGGGCGAGTTGGGATATAGAATCATCATCCACCCTACTTTCGCACTTGGGCCAGTCTACCGCGCTGTATCTGAGGCCGCCAAGTGCTTGAAGTCTACGGGCTCTGAGAAAGAGTACGAGTCGGTCGTGTTGCCGAAGACTGCGTTTGAAGTCTGCGGATTGCGAGAGGCGGTTGAGTTTGACATCGAGGCCGGCGGGACGCTCTACTCGGGCGGTGTCTAGTCCATGAGTTATTTCTGCTGTGACACGATCCAATAATATAATCAACTCAGTACTATTGTTTTTCATATGATTCGCAAGTTGGTGGCTTCAGGTCTCTCCGTTGATGGCTTGCGAGCCTTCGGAAAGCTTAGGTTGGTGTGTCGGCCCTTCGCCGGACTTCGCCGGACTCGGCAACCTAAGCCCAATCTGCACCCCGCTACAACCTTACTCTCAGGATGCTACTTTTTCGCTTACCTGGTTCGTCCAATCCCATCTCAATCAATGCTTGTGGGTAAACTTTGTTCAAGGACCGTGGCGCCATTGGGAATGCTAGAATCATGGGCTTTCAGGACGCCCTCAATCTGACTGACCAGCAATACTTCAACTATCTCATGATGTTCTGTGAGCTGATTTCCTTTTTCCGCATAGCTAGCTCTTCAGCCACGTACTGACCCCATACTCGCGTTGCATATTAGATGTCGGGTATATGGTTTTTGAGTTTCCAGCGTTTGTCATGATTCGATGATTCCATGCACCAGCTTTATACGGCCTTTCAGTTATCCTCTTTGGCGTTGCTGGCCTCTGCACCGCATACGCGACAACATACGCTCACGTCCTCGTCCCCCGACTTATATTAGGGTGCGGTGAAGCAACTGTTCAGACTTCATTTGTGTTTGTGTCTCTATGGTATCCCCGCGAGGAACTATCAACCCGATGTGGTAAGCTCGGGATACTCACGCAATTCGGTAGTCATGCTGATTGTGCCTAGGATACGTCTACTGCACTACACCGATCGCGGGAGCCGTCGCGGGCTTGATAGCATACAACGTCGGAAAGACCTTGACCATACAGGGTCCTCTCATATCGCGCATTGGCAGTGGCTTTTCATCATTGAAGGAATACCGACGATTGCTTGGGGTTTATTAACATGGGCCCTCTTACCTCGGTTCCCCGAGAACGAAGTCGAAAGCAAGCGGTCGATCTTTTTCCGGCGGGAGGAGGAGAAGCGTCTCATTCTAGAAAGGGCAGTTGCGGGTAAGTATTCTGGCGCCATTTCTTGACACATACTCCTTCTGACGTGGAAGCAGCCCAACACGTACTGCATTCAAAGGTTAGGCCGTTCCAGATGTGGGTGGCTGCCAAGGACCTAAAGGTCTAGATGATGTCCATCAGCTTAGCAACACATCACTATTCAGAGTTTCAGTATTATGGCATCCCAAATCTACGACAAATCTCCACGCTTCTTTAGTGGACGTGGAGTCCTTCTGGGTTTATTCGTACTCACCTTCATATTCATCATCAGCACAGTTATCCTAATGAAGAGAGACAACAGGAGGAAGGAAGAAAATGCAAGGCAATGGGAGTTAAGGGGTGAAGTAAACCCAGACAGTAAGAAGACATTAGAGGACATGTGTGACACACATCCAGACTACCAGTATGTTTAGTAGAGGGTGAGGATTCGATCTTTAGTTAAAATCGAGATGCGTATCTTAATCAACCATAAGCCCTAGCATACAACTAGCTAGATACAAAACGTGCCGAAAATCAACCCAATCGCATCTCGTAGTGAAGTTAGGTTATAAGAAGGGGCGACCTCTCCATTCATCCAGCTATACAAGTTCACTATATCCAGCGCGTAACCATCAGTGTGTTGATTAGGAGTAGCCTATACAGAATCAAGAACCACATCGACAGCAGTAGGGCAGACTATGCGCTCTTCTTCTCAACCCTACAGTCACATCGCAGCATCTCTCTTGCTCTCCGTTGGATGTGTCCTTATCTTAGAAGCCTTTATGTCATGCTGATTTTTCATCGTTAGCTCAGGAACGTAGCCATCTTGAAAACTCAGCCTCCCCCTTAATGTACGCATCTCCTGCAGGAGAGGCCAATAAATGGATTGCCTTCTACGAAGCCGGTGCATAAATGTTAAATTTGAGCAAGTTCATTGTGCCATCCCCATTCAAATAGCGCCGTAATAACGTTAATAGTATTGTAGCCAAAGGAATTTTTTTGAACGCCCAAATTGAAGAATGACTCCAGACTAGCTCGAGAAGTATGATAATTTGATAGAGGAGTAAGAAGCGTTGCCGCCAGTACCTTCTGTTCAATGCTCTGGGCCATTCGCATCAGCGAGTTTGCGATAGTGCGTGAGGGGATCGCTCGCAACTGATATTCGGTGTGCAAGTTGATTTGGAAGCCTACAAGGGGAACCACTGTCCTGAAGGGCCACAGGTACAGCGACGCGTGATTCAATATGTAAGTGACAACGTTGCCACAGATTAAATACTGTAACAGATAACAGCACTGGAGCTGACGGGGCATCGTCTGAGACATAAGTCCAGAAAGCAACCCGCAGCTTCCAGTTTGATGGTAACCATAGTTGGCCCAGATTTGGCTGCCAATGACTATCGTATCCCTTCAGCCGTATCGCCAAAGGATATACGAATATCGGGAACCGTGTCCAGTTAACTAACCCTACTCGAATTCCTTAGCATGGCCATTCCACGAAGGTACATCATATGTCTTTCTTCCATCGACCTCACGTGTCGCAACATCCAGTTTTCCAAGTTCTCCCTCATCGTGGTCTTCCTTGCCATTACTGTAGCTACGGATCGGAAATTCCTCGACGAGGCTTTCATATGGTTATCCCGGTTGGATCCTGCCGGAGTAATTTGGTTAGTGGGACTAGATACCTGTGCTTCTCTGGACATTTTAGTTGGCGAATCGTTGTGTCTCCTTTCCACGAGGACGTTGCCCTTGGGCCTACTTCATGGCTTAAGGGTTATCTTGGCACGAAGTTTCTCAACAAAGCCTTAAACTCTATACATATTCGCGAATCAGTGCTGGATCCGTAATAACCCCCCGTAGTTTTTGGAGGGATGGCAACTAGCCCGATGCAATAATGCGCTCAAGGAGAGTTAGTGTGGCTTACTCTAATACTAGCACACCAGCCACGGCCGTCCTCCAGAGTTCGACGGTAACAACGGAAGAATTCGAAATACCTGTTTCTAACTAGAATGATTGCGAGTTTCGAAATCTAGGGGGTGCAGTTCATTGATTGTAAATCTACTAGGAGCAGCACTGGCCTAGGTTTGAATCTCGATTTTCCAATTCTGGTATGTTTCGCAAACGGACCTCGCTGGTAAAGTGATCGGTTGTAACCCTAGCTAAATGCAGACTCTGGAGACATCACGGTTTCCCAGGACGATGTGACTAGTTCGATTCCGGAGCTCCCCAAAGGGTATAAGAATACGCCCAATCTTTGTACACGAACGAAGTGTCTAAATTAACGATCGCAAGTAGAAATCGGATTGGAGCAGGCGCAGCACGGGAGTTGCACCAATAATGAGAAATACATGGGGAATCCATGTACAAGACAAATACCTATTGATACGAAGGGGTTTAAGATGGGCCGTGACGCGTTTAGGATCTACTGCGGCTAGTGGCAAGGCAGTAAAACGCCGTCGTGCGACGACAGCGGTCATGGTCATGGTGTCGCCCACAGGACTCGGCCAGTAGGCGCCTCGTGGCACGGGGCACGGCTAACAGAGCTTACTGCCTTGAACTCGAGAAGGCGGCCTAATATCTCGATCTCTCGGCCCTAGGAAGAGCTTCAAAGCCATGGCTATCTTCAGAAAGGCGGAGATGCTTACAGGTCACTCCCAATCAGCCTCTCAACTAACTACTTCTATCCTGGCGGGCGCCAAACCAGGAGCAGCCCGGAACGGTTATTATCGTAACATAACATTGGCCGAAGTGCGAAAGGGTATCATGGAAATTAAATACGACTTGAATGATGGAGCCCAAATAGTGTCGTGTGACCATTCTAGAAGATACCTATATAAGGGGCTCTTGATCCCTACGAAGTCTTGGCAAGTCTCAACACTCCCAACACATAAATCAATCCCATCACATCATCTTTCTTTCATAAGAACACTTTAAAACCTCTACCAACCCCTTCGCCGCCAATACGCGACTTCACTATGCAGCTGTACACTGTATTTGCCATCCTCGCACCAGTACTGGGAACCGTCCAAGCTGGCTATACTCTGGCGGCGAGTCCTCGGGTAATGAGAAGGGTAAGGCAACTACCGCAGCTGTCCGTCTCTGTGATACCACAGCTGCCGGTAACTTCGGAGGCGGCCAGAGTAAATTTGCTTGTGCTCAGCTCACGGACAACAAGAGGGTTGAAAGAGGGTTGAATTCACGGTTCAGTGGAAAGGTTCCGGCTCCGCGTTCATTGGCGGTGATGAATGCGTGCTGCGCCTTACAAACGAGATTGGAGGCTGCTATAACGGTGGCGAGAGCACCATTTGTCAATGGTTCTTCCAGCAAGTCTTACACCAACAACTTATATTCCGCAGACGAAATATTCCGGGTATCATCTCTGACTGTACCGATATAATAGATCCGACCCTAACGCCGGGGAATGCTAGTGCGTCTGCCTTGGTATGCCTGGTTTGCTCTGACGGTTTTCTTTGTCCTTTTTATGGAGGCACCAAGGATAGTGTCCCTACTCGGGCCAGCCTCATTTCATTTGTCTCATGGAAGCATGTAAGAAGTGCTCGGACTGCAAGGCCAAGCACAGGGAACAGAATATTAGACAACGTCTTGACGGGATAACATATTCGGAGAGGCTGACAAAAAAGGTGCTCAATCGCTACAGTGGTGCTAGTATTACCTCGGAGGTACTCTTTCTATTCCCTCCTATCGAAAATTGAACTGTTGTTCGAGTCAAGCCATATCTTCCATGACTGACCTCGATACGGTGCACTTGACCGTTACGCCTTAGCGCGCCGTCCAGTTACTGCTGTTCTGTCCATAGATGACAGCCAGTTTCCGTTCAAGCCGCGGTTGAGTCCTCAAATTTCCAACTGTACACCGGAGACCTGGTTCTGAGCGAGTTAGCACACGTAAATGTAGAACTCTGAAAGTTGCCGCCTAGTTATCAATTTAATCCCTAGGCTACACTATAATTAGGGGGTACAGGAGCCTATTCCTCAAGGGAGCTTACTATATTCCTATTCTCAGGGGGCTCTTGTACTGGCATGATTATCCCAGATGAGAAGCGAATTATCCTTCCAATTCTTTATTCTACTTGACTTCATTCCTCCTGTACAGGATATGCAAGCGGATGTGGCATTTATCCACCTTTCGCGGTCACTTAATGCCCCTGAACCGTTTAAGAAAGAAACTCCGACTGTTGGCTAACATGAAATAGCGGAGGCAATTTGCAAATTACCTCACGCAGGAAGTATAGCTTAATAGCGCGTCTTTAAAGAAGCCAAGACAACCGGACTTCCATCTATTCGTGTATGACTATAATATTTCACAAGCTTTAAATTTTCTTCCTACTTGACTGGCCACGTAGTACGTGAAAAGTGCTTAAGATTATCATTCTTTGAAAGCGTTGCTGCATTCCTAGCTGTCAACGCATAATAGAATAGCTGTCGTGTCTATGTAAGTAGCAATGAGCTCTCATTCTAATTCTCGATTACCTAGTCTTCGCTTTCGAGAGTGTCGAAGCAGGCTACAGTAACTAACAAAGGATGTAGCAATAAACAAAGGTGAGGTAGGGTTCATAACTCGTGCCATTCCCAAGTCCCCCATGTGGCTAATCTGTTCTGATACTTCCGCAATAGCGGGTGTTGAATCGGATTCGCGAGCTGTATCAAACAAAGCTCTCTAGGCAGGCAGTGAGAGTCATTTATCATAGCTATTAGGCCATCGTACTATTTGGAATGGAGTAGAAGTCCGCAATATCAGTGCCAGGAGCACGTTGAGATTTTGAAAATGAAGATACTTGGCACCGCTGCTGGAATATTGGTTGTCGCTCTCACCAAATTGATAGTTCCTTCCGTATCTGTACGCTAAGAGGAGTTAGAACTTGCCGACCCTAGACAAAGTGTTCAGCATTGTCCTGGCTATTAGCGAATCACGTCCCGGAGAGTATGTAAAACTCACCTAGGCATACCCTGTGCGGGATCTTCGACTACTACGCTATCATAACGGAGCGAGCGGGAACGGGGCGGTAAAGATCGGGAAGATGTGGCACCGGGCGGCGGTCTTCCGATGATAATAGTGCACCGACATATGGCACCGTCCTTTGCCAATTCTTCCCTATTTAATATAAAGACATCTACAACTGGAGATACTAATTACTAAGCAGATATCGCGATATACTTGAAGTCGCAACTGATCTTCCACTTTCTTATTCCCGATTTCCCCGCAACCGTAACCCCAATGCCAGTACCCACCTCCCTAAATATCTTCCGGAGCTTCGAGCGCCCAAGGGCACCGTCCGCCAAGCCTAAGTCCATTCTTCTCGCCAATGCCTCGTTGATAGATGTAAAGAAGGGTATTGTCCAAGAGGGTGCTTAGGCCTCACTCTTCGGGACGGCTTGATAGCAAAAGTGGTTCCTGAAAATGGCCAAATTTCCGCCGAAGACCACGACTAAATTGTCGACCTCGGAGGAAAGTTCGTTTGTCCTGATCTTATCGACTGCCACGTTCATGTTACGGCAACTCCAGGCGAGTTGAAATTCAGCGAGTTGTACGAACGGTCGGGCAGCACCATCGCCATGCAAACTAGTTACGTTCTCCGCAAGATGCTCCTCCGAGGCTTCACGACGGCCAGAGATGCGGGAGGCGGTGATGCTGGAATCCGCGATGCAGTCGCTGAGGGCCTTATTGCTAGTCCTCGCGTGGTGATTGTCGGTCAAGCCCTTTCGCAGACTGGGGACATGATGATTTTAGGGCGCCACACTAAGGCGATGCCCACAAGTGCTGCGGTGATCTAATGGCCATAGGTCGCATCTGTGACGGGGTAGGCGTTTGGAAGCCACACGGGATGAGCTCCGCAAGGGAGCTGATTTCATCAAAATCATGTGCGGCGGAGGCTTGGCTACCCCGACTGACTCACTACACATGATTCAGTTCACTCCCGAAAAAATCCGCGCGATTACTACAACTGCGTCGTATTCTGGGACGTATGTGACAGCGCATGCCGATACATCCGACTCCATCGGGCATGCGGTGGATAATGGTGTCATGGCCATCGAGCACGCGAACCTCATCGACCTCGAGACGGCCAAATACTACGTTAAAAAGGGTGTCATCTTTACTCCAACTTCTATAACTCTTACCTGGTCCCCCCATTCGGCGACGCACTCCCTGAACAGTCCGAGGGGCCACTTCAAAAGTGTTATTGGCTAGGAAGAAGTCTGCCCATTCTCAAAGAAGCCCGTGCACACATTTGCTTTGGCTTGGACTTCCTGGGAGGTGCGCAATATCTGCAAAGTCAAGGCCTGACTCTTATGGGTGAAGTACTTTCTTCCATCGAGGTTCTACAGTCGGCAATCGTCAACGCGGCAAAGTTGTTACGCATGGAAGATTGTATCGGGTGTTGGAGGAAGGCTATTATCTTGCTGGCGTATTGATATTGGAGAAGAACCCATTACAAGACCTAACACTGTTAGAAAAGTCAGAGACGTTCTTGTCGATCATCAAAGATGGCAGGGTCGTATCAAGCCATCTAGGGGGTTTGGCTATTGATGAACTCTATGGAGCCACACAAGATACTTAGATAAATATACCAATTTATATATACTACGGTTGAAGTGGTCATTACTTAAATCCACGATATTTCGAGTAATAATCTGTTGATTAGAATCTGGCTCGGGGTCGATAACCGCATTCATGTATTTGGGAGTTGTTTCTAAGATAAGTGATCCTGCCTTTTCCTCCTTCAACGGGCGTTCGATAGACAATGTAAGTAATTACGTTATATCAGTCGTTTTGTCGCGATTGGCCGCCTAAGACATCAAGAGAGAATGAGCCTTTAAGATTTGTGGTCACATCTTCCCTTGAATAGGTTCACGCTGTACCGTCATCCCCGGGCAACATGAAAATTAAGCAAAGCACTGGCAGTACTAGTTAAGCTTCATCACTACGGAATCCACCGATTCAAAAGAGAGCGGAGGACACGCGGCTCTCGAAGGCAACCATCATAATATCCAACAGGATACACTCCCACGCTTAATAGAAGCGCCTAAACTCAAACTTCTCTTTGTCAGTAGCATCTGAGAACCTGGATTCGTCTCTTTCTCTGCGAAAATCCCGAATCGTCTGTTTATGCCCCTGTACTGCCGCTGCCTTCTCCTTAATCCTGTTATTCCGCCAGCAGACTACGCCGTACAACGGAATCGCAAGCACAGCTACAATGACTACACAAGTCAGAGCGGTATAACCGCGGATGTACTCTGGCGCATCGTCATCCTGGAACACCTGGGGACCTGAAACAAAGTTATTTAATGAACAGGGAGGGAGCTCAGCTGTATATCGAGACTTCTTAGCTAGAATATTGCCGACAGCGTAACTAGCAAAGAATATGACATTTACTGCGACTTCCTTGCTATGGCCAGAGGTGCCCGCCATCGAAAGGGACGTGTAGTGACGTAGCTACTGAAATAACTATAAAAGCAGAGGTATACGGCCAAAAGAGCTGGGTTAGCGTAGAAGCCATCGCGACTTCCTAGGAGCTAGCTAATTGGTCTATCTCTTCCACCTCCTCAGTCTTAACAGAAGCCGATACGCATCTCGACTACCGTAGAAATCGCGGCGAAACCGCAGATCAGCATATGTGTCTAGCTATATATGCGATGATGATATAATTCCCGGGTGCCTAATTGAACCTGCAGCAACTGTCTCATGTCATGCTCGACTGATGCTCGGGTAACAAAGCATGATGCATTTTGTCATCTGGTGCATTGATTGACGACTAAACTTGTGTTATCATTGCCGCTATGCAACTTACGCGACTGAGGACAGATTATAAAAGTCATGATCACCTCTATTGAATCGAAAAGTTAATCGCGCCGGAAGTTATCCCTGTACCTCGTATTTTGATGCCAACACAGGACATGCAATCGTAGGACCCTCAAACCTGATAAAGTGGCAGAGGAAAAAACACCCCAACAATGGCCTCGGACGAAGTAGCTCGGAATGGCTGGACTGCCGTCCCAGTCGGTGCTGGTCAAATATTCAATAAGGGCGATCCATTTATCAACGAACCGACTCCACTGAATGTGACCGACATTCGGTTTCCATCAGAAGATCCCATCGTTGTCAAACAAGATATATACTCCAATTAACTACTTGCTATGTGTTTACACTATGAAATCCTTCTCCAATAGTACTGTACCCTAGGATGAAAGTCACGGTCTGTGGGGTAGCATAGAGAGGATTCGTCGGAGCTCAAGTCTGGTCCTTCGATTCGTCTATGCAGCGATCTTGGGAGTCGCAATGAGCTTCTCAAGCGACGCCAGGGGCTTCTGGTGCTTGAGATGGCCGAACGGGTTCGCCTCCAGGCCTGGGTCCTCGGGCGTCTCGATCTTCCAGTGGCGCCACAGGGCATCTTTGATGATTTCGTAGCAGGCTCCGATTCTCACAATCTCCGGCTTGGGCCCACTGAAGTCAATCACTGCGAAGTAAAGCTGTAAGTCGAACACTCCCACACTAGAAAGCGCAAAAAGGGTTTACGCACTAGTTGAACTCCTAGCATATCGGTTGTACTTGAGAAGGCCATAGTCGAGAGAAATATCGGCAATAGCATTAAGCTCAGGCTGAACGTCTTCTCTCCTGTATTTCGTGCCTTTGTATGAATGTTAGTCAAAGCTTGGAGGGCTACTATTTCGTACTCATTCTGTCCGCCGACATACCTGTTTGTGAAATGTTGGCAGAGCTGCCTAGGATGGGCTGGTTGTCAGCCAAGCTCAGCTTGGTGAGCTCATCCTGAAAAGGTCCAGCATTGATCAAGATGGCGATGGTGCCGTTGACAGAGGCGGCATCCATAGTGACGTCGTCGAGCTTCTTGAACATCGGGTGGTCCCGGTTAAATGGCGCGATGACAGCCAGGGGGAGGTCAAGATCGAGGACAAGGTGATCCACAATCTCCCGGCCCAGCTTGTCAACGACCTGCAGGGCCCGGTGGACGGGATAAGATCCGACCATGGCATGACGTTTGGTGGCGTTGCGTTGCTTGGTCAGGAATATCTTCTCCAGCTTGCGCGGGTCTGAGGTGATGATGCCATAGCCAATTGTTGCAGGGCAGATGGCGACACCGCCAGCTAGGATAACATCGTATACACGCTTTGCATCCCCCTTGTAGTCGTAACGACGGACAACATCGTTGGAAGCCATGGTGCTGAGATACTTCTCTGTGGAGCGTAATTGACGGAAGTGTGCCAGGTCAACGGGTTTGCGATGAGAATCGCTTTAATACAAAGTTCAACGGTCCGAAGTCGGCCACAACCGCGGAGTCGGCCTCGACGAGCTGTTTGATGTGCATCAGGTCACCCGGCTTCAAGTGGTAAGCAGATCTCCAAAGTCCGAGGCTTGGAACAGCTACGGCGATGGGTTGATTGTCCATCCACACTCCACAACTATTTGGCCGAGGCTCGCCGGAGTGCGGCCAATTACCCCACGGGGACCCGGTGAACTTCGCAATTGTCGCCGCAACCCCCCAATTGGCGTCCCCGCGTAAGAGAAAGAGTGTGCGCTCACAATATCTGTGTACACGAGAGAACTACGTCTAGCGGTGCTGACGGAGCCCCAGATTCCCCAGATTCTCCAGCTTTTGGGTCCTACTGGACCCTTGACTCGCATCTTGGGATTTTCATTCTTAAACCCCGACCACCCCGGACAAGACTTTGTGATATTCCTCACCTCCAATCGCATTGACGGTGATTGTTGGCACTGTGCAAACATCTTTCTCTGCTGACCTGGAACGCATCCAGTGTGTGTCTCAGTAGACCAGTCACCAATCGCCAACCCCCAACCGCCACCATGGACCGCAACGCCGAGGCAAAGTCGTCCCAAGACTATGCGGACGAGAAAGCGCATGAAAAGATTCGTACGGAGGTAGCATCGGAGATGGCGACGCTCCCTACCGGCGAGCGGTCTCAGGCCGAGAAAAAGTTAGTCAAGAAGACCGATCTTGTTGTCAGCATGATGTTCGGATTGTCTTACTTTTTCGCGTACTTGGTAAGAGTTACAGTCACTAGTGGTCACTAGAGGCCACATAGAGATGAAAATCTCGGATAGCTGACTTTTTTTTTTTCACAAGGACCGTGGTGCTATCGGCAATGCTCGAATCATGGGGCTCCAGCAAGATCTTGGTCTTTCCAACGATCGCTTCTTCAATTGTCTTCTCATCTTCTGTAAGCCCAACCGCTGTTCATACGTCTCGAAGTTCATGCAGCTGATCAAATACGTTGATTCAGTCATCGGTTATGCCGCCTTCGAGGGGCCTACGTTTTACCTCATTCGCGTTTTCCATGCTCCCACCGTCTATGCTGTCTCTGCTCTTGTCTTCGGCGTCTCTGCGCTCCTTACCGCCTATGCTAAGACCTACGCCCACCTACTTGTCCTGAGACTGTTCATGGGTTTCGGAGAAGCGACTGTGCAGACGGGGTTCGTGTACGTGTCACTCTGGTACCGTCGGGAGGAGATGTCGGTGCGGGCAAGCTATCTGTTCGCCTTCACACCTATTGCTGGGGCAATTTCTGGCCTTATCTCCTACGGCATTCAGCGAGGTCTCGAGGGAGCCGGTGGATACCGTGCGTGGCAGTGGTTGTTCATCATTGAAGGCTCGGCTACACTTGTCTGGGCTCTGGTTATCTGGATTGTCCTTCCGGAGATGCCCGAGAACGAGCTGGCGAAGAAGAGGTCTCTTTGGTTCAGGGATCCGGAAGAGCGACGCCTGATTGAAGTCAGATCGAAGGCAGGCATGTTGATCCCACCCAACCTGTGTCTTAACAGACAGGATTTCTAACCTCTTCTCACAGCTCACCAAGTTATGGGTGCCAAGGTGGAGTTCTGGCAAATCAAGACGGCCATCAAGGATATCAAGGTCTGGTTCATGGCTTTCATCGCCGCCACCCACGCGACTAGCCTGACCGGTTTCTCGTATGTTCCTACACATTGCCACACATTTCAAGCCTTGTCTAAATTTTGTGTTTCTAGTATTTTCCTCCCGACCTTCATCTACGAATTTGGTTACTCGGCTCTAGCCACCCAGCTCTACACCATTATCCCGTATGGCGTTGCCTTCATTTCATTGATCGCCGTGACGCGTATCTCCGACAGGCTGGTCATGCGATCTATTCCCCTGCTCATTGTCACTGGCGTGGCCATCGTTGGGTTTATCATCATCTTATCACAGACAAATCCCGCCGTTGGAGTCTTTGCTAGCAGCGTAATTACGGCTGCTGTATATCCGGGGGTTGCCATCGTGTCAGGCTGGATTCCGAGCAGCAACGCCGGCTACACCAAGCGAGCTGCCGCTACTTGGATCACGCAGATCTTTTGCCAGGCCTTCAGCATCATGGCCAGCAAGATCTACGACAAGCCCCCTCGCTTCTTCAAAGGACACGGCGTTCTCCTGGGCTTCTTTGTGCTCACCTTCTTCTTCCTCATTGTGCTAACCTATCTCATGAAACGTCACAATAAGGAGAAGGATGCGTTAGCTCAAGAGTGGGAAGCGAGGGGAGAGCCTAACCCGGACGAGAGCAAGACCCTGGAGGAGCTGTGTGATGATCACCCATCATACCGGTACATGTATTGATGCTGGCACCGTGAAGCACATGGAAATCACATAGGAGATGAAAACTATAATCAAAGATTATGTTGATTTGTCCTTAAAACTCAACAATCTCCCGCCATGATAATCTCATATAAGGCGAGCTGAAGATGTTTGAGAGTTCATGTCGGTGAAATTTTGACCGTGCCACACCGCCTTCGTAGGTCTTGCCACATCACGCTGGAGAGGCCTCGCATCAACTCGACACTAGCCAAACTCTGCTAACGATGTGTCTCTTGTGTGAATTAAACGTAGTGCAATTTCTTCTTTCAGATTTCGTTATTTACTATTAACAGATTAAACCAAAGTCATAGTCTCTCGTATGTTACGATCCTAACACTGGGGTCTGGTTGATCAATGGAATACAGAAGATGTAAGGGTCGTAGGGGCCTGTTGAAGTAAGCGAGGCAGTCGATCAGTATTCACAAGATGTAGGTAAGAGGTGCGTATTCAAGTGTAGGGGTGCAGTGGTACTTGAATTGACTACTGAAGAGTCTGGAAGAACATACTAGCTACAGGCGGGCTTCGTAGTTTATATAGACATCCCTTCCATCCCTCTTCAGTGTGGTCGGTCGAGTCCCCGCTCGACTACCCGGTCGACTTAGTGACTAAGCGCCCCTTCTCCGTTCTGCCGGCGTTCACCGCCTTTCTCATGTGACATAGCCGCGGCCAGGTCGTGATAAAACTAAGCTTTATATTTAATATTTATAATAATAAAATAGTAAAAATATTTATTATAATAAAGTAATATATAATAATTAATACTATTTTAT
>SJVG01000175.1:0-53458 GCA_034774675.1 Scedosporium minutisporum
GAGTCGGCATGGGTCAGGAATTGCCCCCCGCCTGCCCCTGTAGGGCTAACAAGGGTCCATCACCTCCGGGATTGAGCCTGACAGGACCATCAACAACCCCTGCGCTACCCTTGCATACGAAGTCCAAGGAGGACTCCTACGAGCCTCTCGTTTTCCACACGAGACGAGGGCGAATGGCTTGGCTCTGTTCGAGATTCTGGGGGGCTGTGAGAGTTGATACGCCAATTCGAGTTTAAGAATTCGATCGATGTTTATTAGTTCCAGCACGACGGAAGACCACTGATCTTGATTAACACCAGATCGGGTTAATGTGTACTTGTTGAATATGTACCCGTGCTGCATCAATGGAGCCTCTTGCCACTCCCGAACGAGTCAACCGCCACCGGGATCCGGGAAGTTGTAGGAGTGACATACAATCAAAGGATCATCCCCTGCGAGGTCCCCGGTCCCCGGTGCATTCAGCCCCCATTGATTGCCCGTTCTTTGTGCTATTATCGGTAATATTACAGTCGTGCCCAAGGACTCGGGTACCTTAGTACATCGAGATTGTTTTCCTGCGTCCCGTCCGCCTTCAGTACTTCGTAGGTTGCCTCATTCCTGGCCCCCATCGTAAACTTGGTGGAGACTCGTTTCAAAACCAATACAAACAGGAAAACAGAGGCCGCAGCTTGTCCTCACCACCGATCTAGTCAGGGGGCAAAAGGTCAATGAAGCAGATCAAGATATATAAGTTTATCACTTGGTCAAGTAGTTTAGCTTACCACTCATCAGATCAACTCTGATGATCCAACAACCATTGATCACATGATCAACAAGACACAACACAGAGTATCACGACTCGAACGACAAAGACTCACATTTTCGATCCTGTGCCACGGGCGATACGATAGGTGTTTTGTTCACTATCCACAGAACGGCCACTTGACTGCTCAAAATGACCTTTTAAAAGCGGTCCAAAGCCGCATGCTCTCACATTCAATCAAAATTCTCTTGGTAGTTCTGACCCCGAGTCGGGAGCCTCTAGATGAGGAAAAGCATGGGACATTCCCCTTCCCCCGAATAAATGAAGAAAACCTCTTTGGATCCAGTAAACCGCAAGTCTTCTCTATATCCATCTTGAAAACTCTGCATCGTGTTAAATAACAGGCCACTGGCCATGCTGCTCTCTTCTTTATCTTCCTTCTTCTCAACTAAACATACAAATAGACCAGATGGAACTATTGGTCTCAACATGCATAGATAACAAGAAAATAGCAAGGGAATGGTATTCGTCTCGGAGGATGGAAAAATCAAAAGCTCCCTCAACCCTCACCAAGATGAGAAAAGAAAAAAACAAAGTGGAATAGTACCCTAGAAGAGTTGGGGATACAACAAGACGAGTTAAGAAACGAGAACACAAAGGAAAGCGTGCGTTAGTCCGGCATAAAAATTGTCATGATCTTCTTCTTCCCTGTCAACCCCCTTAGAATGCTTGCCCCTGATACATATATCCGCGCCCTCCTTGCTGCGCTGGCGCACCGCCACCATACGGTCCTCCGGGGGGACCCATCATCCTCGGATCAAGCGGTGCCGGCGATTGGCGCCCGGTAGGAGCCCTCGGCCCCGGAGGCCTGGCGTATCCCCCGGCCCCCTGAGGTGGGAAGGGCCCACCCATCATCGGCGGACCCATATTTGCCGGTCCACCTCCATATCCGTAGGGCTGCTGGAACTGAGGTTGCCACGCTTGTTGAGGGGATGGGACGAAGCCCATGCCTTGGTACATCCCCTGGGGCGGCGGGATGTTCACATTTTGTTGCTGATATCGCTGCTGCTGCTGGCGCTGGTTAATCGCGTATTGTACTGTTTGGCTATTGACACCGTGCTTAATCTGCTGCCTCTCGCGTTCCCGAGCTTCAATCGCACCGACCAGTCCCGTGCCTTGTTGCGTCGGCTTATTTCCCGCCATATTGATGAGAGGCGATCCTGTGACCCGAGCAACGTGCTCAAGCTCCCTGGCAGACAAGTTGGATGACATCTCTCCGGCACTTCCGAACCCTAGCGTCGCTCCCGCTCCTCGAGAGCCCGGACGTTGAAGGAGATCGGCGGAGCTGGCACGAGAGTGCCTTTGGGCCAGCACGTCGCCCGATATCGTCCGAGTCATCGATGGAGTTGGTGTCACGGACCGTCCGGGACCTAGAGTGTTACCAGATGGAGACCTCGCGTGCGACATGACAGGTGCATTGGCAACTGCCGCTCGCTGCTGCACATATTCTTCAACGCTTAGGCCCTGCCCACTGTTACCTGCAATGGCAGCACCAGGTTGCCAGACAACCGACCGGCGAATGGTGTCATTCGATTCTTGCCGGCTATGGCCTCGCTCCCCAGATGGCGACTTCCTGTGGATATGAGCAAAGGGCGGACGCTGTTGTTGGGGTGGAGGTGATTCTGCAGCGGCCTTCCTGCGTTGCATATCGTATCCCACCGTCGGACCGAAGTCGATGCTAGGAATATCGTATTCCTCGCCCCTTGCCGGCATTGGTGGGGCATCACCACCACCAACGGTCCTCAGAACGCCAGCACGCGGTCGCTCGACAGAAGCCGCCGTCTCGCTGGACTTGTGGGTGCTAGCATAATCGGGGCTCGTGGTGGAGTCGGCATCGCTGTATTGGCTGCTCTTTGAGCTATTGTGGCGTTGGACATCCCTCGGCGGTCCTCGGGGGTGAAATGGCAAGTTGCCCGACGGAATCTGAGGCGTGTTGTGCGCGCGGGTTCCGGTATAATGACTGCTAGAGCCCTCACTGCGGAAGCTGTCCTGGTGGTACGGGCCCTGTTGAAGACGCGGGGAGTTCTCATCTGCGACATCCTGTGTACGGATCTGATCTAGGATGGCGGGATCGATCATGTTCCCCCTGAAACTCTCGGAACTCGAAGCGGATTGAGGTGATGCATTTGTTTCGGCATGGACGGCATCGACCCTGTCAGGGACGGGCTTTCTGTGGAAAGGGGGCGAGGTGTTAATGGGGGGAACCATCTCGTTCTGGAGCCCGGAGCGTCCTTGTGGGGGTCCGGGCCGCCCAGCAGCATCTCGAGTTGGTGGTGTGCTTGGGCGGTAATGGCCTGCATAGGGTCGTTGCAATGGTTGCTCAGGTGGAGGTGCATTTGGAAGCGGATTGGATTCAAGGTTACCACCGGGGCCGAAGCGACCGGGGGGATTAGACATGCCATCATCATAGGACTCGGTGCTGCGACGTGGTTCCTGATGCGGGGGAATCATATGTGGTGGGGGCTGAGGTCGGTTGGGGTCGAGGTTCGCACCAGGGGGTGACATGGAAGAAGAAATCATAGCTTCACGAGACCGGTTTTGGTTAGCAGGATCGACGACGGGGTTGATGTTGGAATGTACCAGTTGTCTATGCTCGGCAATGGCCTCGCCGTTCCCTCGGAAGGGGCCGTCTTGAAGACTGTTCTCGGAAACATGGTCTAGACCACCAGCCTTGACCAGTTGCGATAGAGTCGTGTTGGACAGCCGGCTATTAGCCCTGCGCTGCTCAGGTGAGTGGTACGGCTTTCCACCCGCTGGTCGGGCATTAGGTCCATGATTCAAGGCCGGGGGCTGGGAGACGGGCTCGGGAGTATTCATCTGCCTCATCCCCTCCAATTCCCGGACCGGTGTGTTTCGCGATCCATGGTCGTCATCTGAGCTTGAAGTTGTATCGCGCGACATGACAGACTGATCATAATGGGCACCATCCACTCTAGAGTTTTGCAGAACATGACCTGTCGAATTGTTGCTGAATGGCATGCTCATGACAGGAGGGGCAAAGGTAGCTCCAGATCCCGGCTGGGGGTCTGACGAGTTGCGGGCATGGTGGCCGAAGGGGACTTCGAAATCAGAAGGTATCATCGGACCGCCATGGGGCGGTGGGTATTGGTTCGGAGAGAATGGGCCGGCGGAGCGGACGGAAGCAGCATCGTCCGCGAACCCGACGGCTCGTGGCTTCGGGGGAGAGTCCCCGTTGGTACCCATACCAAAGCTTAGCCGGTTACTCCTGCGGCTGCTGTTCCGGTTGTGCGTCTTCTCGCTCTCGTCCCACTCGTTCATTCTCTGGCCAGTCAGGTCTTTTAATCGCTTCCTCCATTCCCTTTCGGTCCAGGCTCGACTGCCATCGATCGCAATGAGCTGAGAGACGTCCAAAACGTCTAGATAGCCATATCGTCGATGTTTAGGCATCGCGAACATAAGAGATCTCGGGTCCAGAGTACTGGCGACCAATCTTCCCGGCCGGCCATAGAGGCCAAAGGTGTCCCAAGCGGGAAACAGGAACCTAAGGAGCATTTCAAATCCGCTTACGGCAGGGTGGGTTTCGGGCATGATGAAAACAAAACCTTCTGTGGAAGACGGAGGATCGGAGTGAATAGTGATGTTCCCTTCGATCTTTAGGAGGGTCGACGCATCAATCAGAGACTTGGCCTGCGGGTAGATGGCGTAGGCGGAATAAGCGTCGGTAATGGTGGCGATCGGACGTGCCTTCTTTTGACGCTTACCCTCCTTCTTATTATCGTAGAATTTGATATCGCCCTTGAGAATGGGGACATGAGACCGGTCGTAGGGCGATCGCTTCTTGAGTTCCTTCTGGAGCTTCTGGTATTCCTTCTCGTCGGGAGGTGTGATAACACACCAGCAGCGCCTCCACGGGACACCAGCACCGAACCGCACCCTAACCCAAGCCTCGTTCTTAAACCTCATTCTCTCCATAATGATGTTGATGTTGTTGAGATGTTTCCCCTTGCCGGCGATGAGAGCACCGGTGTAAGCTTCTTGCAGGGAAGCAAGCTCGAACATTGCTAATCGGATGCCGCCGGTCCATTGGATGAGCGTATCGTAGGAGTTGAAGTGGAGAAGGTATCGGTTCCGACCCGCCGTCGAGATGCTCAGGATATTTTGAAGAGGCTGCTCATCATTTGATCGGGTAGGCAGAGATTCAATCTACACGACAAAATGTCAACTAAATCAGGTTCCCCAAGTTGGGCCCGGCGGGCTGTGGGATTAAACGGATGAAATAGGTGGGGGGAAGGCTACCATCTTGATCGAAGCATCGGTAAGGTTGATGAACTTGGGTAAAACTTCGCCATCATCGCCAGCTGCGTCGAGTTCAGCGGCGTCCCAGTAAGACAGCACTGTACCGACAAGCTGCGCAAAGCACTCCGTCCATGTCCTATCGGGGTTCGGTCGGCCCTCTAAAATTGGGAAGTTAGCACGAAATACTACGACCCGAGCACAAACCTGCCGAAGAGAGCCAAGGGTTCTACTTCGTAGTGTTGATTCTATGGTGGGGGGGAGCCCAGGATTGGTAATTCTTAAAGCCGCGCCACAGGTGAAACCCCACGGCGCAGGATTTTTGAGAGAAAAAAATATCACTGACGAGTATTTTGATCATCGAGCTTCAAGAAGTATCCTTCTTGATACAGCTTGTTGCCGTGGCCATTGAGGAAGGTGAAGATGGGCTGAAGCTCGGGGATAATGTCGTCGCTGATATCCATGAAGGGCGGCTGGTATGTTTGCACCATAGACAAAGGTCTCGAGCTGCGTTTACGCGAATTCGTGCCGCTTACAAAAGAAGCGTCATCGGGGGGAAGGCTCGGCGTTTGTGCTCTCGAGGAAGGAGTCGAGGCTTGATAAGATTGCGCGGAAGGTAATTGAGGTTGTCGAAAAGGTTCGGCGGTGGCAGGCGTTTCACGAGCAGGGTTATCGCGAGCAGGTGGGGGTTTGGCCTCGGTGGTGGTTACCGAGTCTCGCGAGCCGGTAAATTGAGAAATGAAGGAGAGAACTGTCGGAAAGAAGAGGAGGGGGAAATGAGCTTTAGCATTTATGAATCGGAGAGGGGGTTGAGTAATGTAAAAGTAAAGGCTATTAGACAGAAGATACACGTATGCGTCTTGTCTTTCTCAGTTTGGCAAAGACAAAGAAGAGAGCGAGTGCGTGAGTTGGAGAGGAATGTACACTTGGCACGTAGTAGCAGGAGCAGGAATAGTCGCCGGGACGGGGAACGGGCAGCGACTAGGGTGTGTGACTATATTTACCTCTATTGCGCCCCATCTTGATGACTGGGCCGAATCACGGCCTCTGGGGCTGAAGACGGATATTGGTTCAACCCGGCAATAGTCTCTGGTGATTAGAGACAAAAGGAAAAAAGAGGTGATCGAGAGACACGGATCGCAAGTAGGAGTCGAAGAAGCATCAAGTGTGCTTCGGGCCCTGCGGTAGTTAAGGCTCGGTTGTCTCTGGGGTGTGTCTGGTATGCCCGAGCTATATGTACAGTGCCTGGTTCAGGTCCCGATCGGTCAAACCGCGATAACGATGATGTATTTTCGGATCGAAAGGTGCAACCCCGGGAGGAAATCGATCGCCCAGAGAGGGTATCAAGAGAACTGAACGAAAGAAGAAGAAAAAGAAGAAGAGAAAAAAAAGGAAAGAGATGAAGGTAAAAATGATCTAGGCTAAGAGAAAGAACATGGCAAGACTAATAATGGGAATAGAAAATACAAGTTGTGGAAACCCACGTAATGGTCTGGAGGTGCTTAAGGTTTCGTCCACCGGGGAGCCAAGAACATGAAAAGGGTGCTGGCAGTGTGAACATAAAGTAGCAGCCAAGTACGAAGTGGCCGAAGCAAAGTGGTGAAGAGTGGAGCAGGTTACGGGCTGCTGGGCTGTTCCTGCCTCTGCTTGACTGGGTACAGTTGTACCTTACCGGACCAGGCGGCGGGTTCGAGGTTGGACTGGAAGATTGGAAGATCAATATTGATACTTCGTAGTGGGGGGAGACAGGGAAGGGAACATGGAGACATGGAGAAAATGGAGAAATGGGCATTCAACGTTAATAGCGCGACATTAACCTCTCCATATCTTGCTCAATTCGTGGATGGACTCGGTCGAGCAACGTGCGCTGGCATGGAAGGCCTCGTACTATGTTGTAATGTTGTAATTACATCGATCTAACTTTTTTGTCCAAAGGCAAGGCCCAAAAATGGCTTGGGCTAGCCAAGCCAAGGCCAGAAGTTATCGGCGGGCATCAAACAGCAAAAAGGCGGGACGTTGGAGAGGAAGAGAAAGTTGTGGAAAAGGTACATGTCCCTCCCACACCAACCCGGAGCTTTTGACCTGCCTCCAGCCCATGTGTGCACTAGGGTGGTACTTCAGGTACCTCAAGCAGTGAGATAGAGGTTATAGATTTGTACTGTGGTGGTCTCTTCTTGCCGCTCTTTGATCTCATCAAGGATCCACCATTCCATCAAATCAAATCCACCTCCCCGATCTCCGAGGGTGTAGTGTACGAAGTAGTTTATACCGGCTAGTATAAGAAAGTTCTATAATTAACACCCCAGAGAAAAGAGTGTGGACAAAGGAAACCAAAAAAAAATGAAGGAATCCGAATACGCGTACTCTCCTCTTTCATCGACAGTGGATGGACTATTACCCCGTATGAGCCTCCCAAGCCACGTATCTGCCATACGAAGTCGGAGCACATAATACGGGGGCCATTGTAAGACTGTAGACGTATGAAAAAGGGTAGTGCACCTGGGCGAGCATGGGTCACCGGCTCAAGCGGGTACGAGTTTCGTTTAGCCCGTGAAGGTATCATGTGTGAATTAGAGAAGACTGCAACAGGCCGAATTTAGGCCATGCCCAGAAACTGGCCGTCAATTATCTCACACCAAGCGACAGGCACGCCAGACACGAACCATGTCCACCATCCGCCCTCCGCTATGCTACGTACAGTGAATTTACTACACCACTAGGAACCAAGTCTCGCTTGGAGACTTGCCGTTGTTGAAGAAAAACGGCGGGAAACCAGGTCATGTGGGACAAGTCTGAGGCCTTACTCATCTTTGCGTGAATAATATTCTGCACATTATTACTTCTACCTCGTATAGTGTGCATGCCAAATACACCTCGAAAGCACCATCCACTTGTAGGTTGAGGTTTGTACCTCAAAATGACGGGGACGGGTTTACGCTACGCCCTATACAGTTACAACGACATCAACATCTTGAGAAGCTACACCAGTGTATAACCCCCCGGGTTCCGATTGCAGGAAGACTAGCTAACATGCTGGATCAAATACTTCGTGCGTGTTGATGTCAAGTGGGATTTGCTCATCCAAGTTAGATAGTGTATAATATCTCGGTATACTTGTAAGTATTTATAAATACATGCCCTAACCACCACCGAAGTACCATGAACAGCGTCTAATCCGAACATCAAGAATCCAAGATCAACAGGTGGCTAGTCGACTGAGAGTCCCCAACTGAAATTAATCAATCATGACTCTGTTTGCTTACTTGTGTGGCTGGCCCTGACATGCTGCGAGTACTTGGCGCAAGGAGCCCTCTGGGCTGTCGCAGAGTGTCGCTGCCAGAGACCCAGCAGTAGTGTGATTTGCATCGTAAAGAAACAAAACCCCTGTAGCGCTGGCGCCAAGATGCTTGTCTCATCCAGTCAACGTATTGCATGACGACGCGATGAGACGATATCCGGCAGAGTTGTTTTTTGGGCACGTTCCACTGTGCGTCGTCCTCCCGCTAGACCCGCCCCAAGCCCCCTGTCTCCCCAAGCTTCTCCCTCCCGGAAGCTGCGGCGATTTTTCTTTTTTTCCTCTTCTTTTCTGTTTTTCCTTTCCTTTTTTTTTTCTTATTTTTTCCCCTCTCTGCCCTTCCCTTTGTGCACCCGCGTCACCAACCAAGCTGAGCCGCCAGGCACCTGTGGCAACCCTGTCAGCGATTACGATTCCCCATATCCAGCCCCAGAAAGGAACTGTAATTACAGAGGTTGGTAAGACTGAACAGCTATCCGCAACAGAATATGGCAGCCCAGTAGACACGAGCGAAGATCTGTCTCGAATACAAGTGAGGGGATGCGTTTTTTTTCTACTTCTCCCTTGGCCTCTTTTTCCTATCCGGAGAAGAGAAACTGTATGGGGCACCCAAGACGGCAAATTCACCCACCGGATTTATCAGTACTAAATGAAAGTCGGATGATACAACGCCGATACAACTGGTGACGCTAATCCTGCTTGGCACCTATGGAGTACCACTTTCGTATTCGATCTCCATGAATCACCCATGCACGAACTGGACATCAGTGTCTTCGAGTAAAACCTCGTAGCTTAGTGTACAACTAAACCGCAAAGTGCGACGTACAAGTATGGATGCGCAAATTGAGCGTGGCACATTGCTACTACCGGACGCTAATACCGGAAACTACTATGGCTTCTATCAATGAAGGACGAAATAGGATGGTGTGGTGGAGTGTACGATGTACTAAGCACAAGGTATACTGATGGAAGAGAGACTCTCCAGCTGAGATGACATCAACGGTCCCTCCGGTCGAGCACCTTTGATGGACAGGGGGGCCATGCTTGGTGCACCCAGTCCTCCGGTTGTGTATCTATTAGTGTATACTTCGTACGTACTAGCCGTAGTGTATTTGCAGTACTGACGTATCCCACTATGAAGTACTTCGTACGAATAATACTACTCCGAAAGCGGGTTACATCGATGTACTTCGTAGTTTACACCAGTGATCTTATCCCGGGGACGGACACGGATGGCAAGCTCTCCCCGTTAAACTCACCATCGGGAACCTATTACAAGTAACACTTCCCATGTTTGATCCAGGGTTAAGCAGCTCTCATTTAACGCGAACTGAAGCCAAAAATTCCTGGCGAACTGAATGATCGTTTTGGGCCTTCACGTTCGCCTGAGCACTGTCGAGCCCAGGCGGTCGGCTTCTGCGGAAGGTGTACGAACTGCGAAGTACTCTGTATTTCGACCCTTGGAAGCGCCAAGCGAAACGGAAGACCCGGTGCAGGTTTGAGAATTCAAATGCTTCGGTGTTGACAATTATATTTGACAATTATCTTATCTGCAGTGGGCGACCAACACAGCACGACATCCTCCTAGTCGAGAACGTATCACCAAGGCGGCCCGCGGAAGCCGCACTGGGGAATTCTTGGCCTGCCCTGACAATGCCAACCCTAATTCTTCCTTTTAAACCCGCCAGCAACGCAATACATTTGAAGTTTTCCAAGACCAGTGGATGACGCCAAGCGCCTGACCAGTCGGCGAAATTACAGAGAGCCCGTTTACGCTGTCGATCCGGCCACTATCATCAATCATTCGTCGTCAGCCAGGCGTCAGCGAGGATAGACACCGGCCAGTAGCGTCTCGTCTTCCTCAGCTCTAAACTTCAATGTTCCAAGAGTGTATTGTGTCCATGTTCTCCATGATTATGAGTCCGTTTCGGATTTTGGCCCACGGACGGTCCGCGACTGACACCAGAACCAAGCGCTTGGCCTCTCATGCCCTATAAGATATTAATTTCGTCAAGATCAATAGTCGAACTGGTTGTCTTCTGTTGGATATGAAGGTACACTCATCAGACTCTATGAAAGGTAGAATATTCACACAACAAATGCCGCGACATGCCAGGGTCGGGACGGATAGAAATTATGAAATACTACAGGGGTACAAACAGTCGATCAACGGCCAAACTCCATACGAAGTAAGCGAGAGCCATCACCTTGGATCAAGGCCAGTGGATCTCGTCTGGACCCTGCGCAGAGCCAGAGCAAACCCGTTGATAGTGGAGTTCGGGATCTTCGGCGGCAAGGGGCATTGTTCCATCTCCGAAGATGCAGCTAGGGCGTTGGATTCGACAATGAAAACGTGGGCGGTGTACTTCCAAGTCGTACTTCTAGCAAGCACTACGAAGTAGCGTAAGTCAGTACGAAGTAAGGCATGACTGCATGACTCGACTCGGCGATAATATTGGAGAGGTTCTTCCGTGGAGTTGGGAAAACCAATCTTGGCATCAGTTCGCCACACGTTGTGCGACCAGCATCAATCTCAACAACAACATCGTACTTCGTACTACTTCGTAGAGAGTTGATCACTGACAACTTTTGTAACCTCATCAGCAACTCACACTAGCATCTTGATCTTGCTCTCAACGTTCCCCATGATATCCTGCACATCGGATGTAGACCTTGCCATATTTGAGGAGACCTAAGAGGGAAACTCTGTTTTTGTCCATCTAGGCCTCTTTTTTTTTTTTTGAGAAAAAAATCAAAACATTGGAGTCGTTGTTTCAAACTATCAACTGCGCTGAAAATCAGATGCTGATCGTTCACACAATGTACGTCATTCAGCTGCGCCGCCCCTCTGCGTCTCTCAGCCTCCACTGAACCCGGGAAGAGAAGGATCAAATCTTTCGTGCCACATCAGGAGCATCAGCCAGCCAGGCCTTGCTTCCGGGTGAATGCAGACTCAAGGGGCCAGGCTGCACCGGCCGTTGGGAGTTGGGGGTTTGACCGCAAGCAAAACTAAATGTCTAGTGCACCTAGGGGGGGTCTTCTGCCTCTGTTCTTTTCTGTCAGCTCTGTCAGCTACCTCGTACGAAGCAATTAAGTACGACTTTCGAAGTCTTGTTAGATCGATCAATCCCTTCAATCCTAGGGAAAATCCGCTCCGCGGATCCCTCGTGGTAACCTAGCAAGTTGGACTATTTCCGGGGATAATAATGATTGACGACACTCGAAACCGACATCCGGAGTTCGTTCGGAGGTTGTAGTGCAATAATACTCGCGTATCGATTGATTGAAGACCTCCGAGGCTCTGGCGTTGTATTCTCGCTTCAGTGTCAACCCAGTCCGATCAATCCCTGTCGCTGTCGGGTTCTAGAAGAATTCAATGTTCTTAAATTCAATTCATCACATGTTTTCAAGAGCTCACACGCTCTCGCAGTTGACCACATGCTAGACCAATGTATGAAAAGTACGCGCATAGAAATTAATTGCAAGCATACGTCAATTTAACCTGGCTGCAATCTGGGAGAATGAAGAAGATATTTTGACAGGAGCCAATTGATCCTATCTGGCCAACTTTTCAGTGATGAGTGCCTCACAGAGTCACAATATTGCTTCGTATGAATAATTGATGAGTCTTCAAGCTGTGAATATGACTCTTACAGTCTTCAGCAATCTCCACAGGGAATTATCACGTGTACAGAGCATGTGCTGTGTGCTGTGCCTTAAGTGTCAATTCTGGCTTGGGACCTGTCGCTATCTCTCGCCCCGTCACTCTAATTGATCGCTTCGCTTCGCCTTTTCGCGGGTCCAGCAAACCATTCCACGTCCCCAATTTTATGGGACGAGGTCAACAGCGAGACAAGAGCAAAAAAAAAATTCAAGACAGGGGCAAGACTAGAGTATGCTGCCGATGCTACCAGCTCAAGCCCGTGTCAGGCAGCGGGATCAGATGTATGCCCGCCATCGATCAGAAAGGCTGATAGCAGATCATTGCGGAGTCAATCTTATCGCATGCTTGGAGAATTCTGCTTCCCGCCTACAATTGTACCCGCCTGATCTCTGCCCGGAGAGATGCCCCTCCTGATAGGCATGAGGACACCGTCGTTATCATTATCATCATCACCATGCCTGGCCGCCATCACCCACGCCTCCCTGCGACCATGTCTACGCCAACGTCTACAGCGCCTCGTCGTTCAAACCATCGCGAAGAGACGCTCGTCAGGCATCGTCTCATTACCCCCACCTTCCGACGAACCCGTCCGCCGCCCCCTCCCCAAGCTCCCCTTTCGCTTTGAGACAGGCATCGCCCTCTTCGCGAAACGAGCGCCGCGACCCTTTCCCCCACCTTTTATGTCTATGCCGTCCGTGTCGTTTTCGGATCCTCTCAGCACGTTCGACCGCAGTCGCGATCGACGGAGGCAGTGGGTGAACGGGGAGCTTATTCGTGGCCATACCAACGGCGACGATGCGGTTTATGCTAGCGACTATTTTATATGCGCGAATGATGGCGTTGGTGCCTGGTCAACGAGACCCCGAGGTCATGCTGGGTAAGCACTTTAATTTGCGTGGCCCCTATTCGCATAAGTATATTCTCCATATGTGCTAATATTCGTTTGTCCTCCTGTCCTGCAGACTGTGGTCTCGATTAATATTACATTTCTGGGTCGCCTCGATGGAAGACGACATACTCAGAGCTTACAAGTCGAACGAAGAATACCACCCAGACCCCGTGGCCTACCTCGACCGAGCTTACGAACAGACCCTCGACGCGACGTCGGCGCCAAACGATTGCCAAGGCACGACGACAGCCTGCGGCGCCCAACTATACTACAAGAAGTCAGATGAAACGGGTGAAAATGTACCAACATTATTCATAACGAACCTAGGAGACAGCCAGGTTCTGGTGATGCGACCAGGCGAGAAGGAGATCCTTTACAAAACAACCGAGCAGTGGCACTGGTTTGACTGCCCGTTCCAGCTCGGAACGAATAGTCTCGACACACCGCGGAAGAATGCCGCGCTTACTATGATGGAGATAGAAGTTGGAGACATAGTATTAGCCATGTCCGATGGCGTAATCGATAACCTCTGGGAACACGAGATTGTGCGGGTCGTGACCGAGAGCCTTGAGAAGTGGGAGACGAGCGACGATCCTCGCACAAAAGCTATGGGCAGGATACAGTTTGCGGCGTCGGAGCTCATGACTGCGGCCAAGACTATTGCCGAGGATCCGTTCGCGGAGAGTCCATATATGGAACATGCGATCGAAGAAGGTTTAGCAAGCTCAGGAGGTGAGTTTCCGACCCGGGCCTCCCCGTTCCCCGTGGGGAACATGGTTTTTTCTTTTAAGTAGTGTGTCTAACTCGTGTATAGGAAAGCTTGATGATATCAGTGTTGTGGCTGCCCTCTGTGTTCCAAACGAGCCAGAGGGGGGCGACGAGGGGCGTTAGGTTTTATGCTCATCTACTTTTTTTTTCCTTTTCCTTTCTTTTTCTTTTTCTCTTTTAAACCTAATGCATGGCGTTGGCGAGAGCTATACACATATGGCGGGTTCATACCTACAACGAGTTTAAGTGGGCGTTTTAAGAGTGGACGTGTTCAATGTTGGGAGTATCCGTATAATCTTTAATTTCGGTCATGAGATGCATCAAGTATTATAGTTACGAAAATGTAAAGTTACATTTCTGCGGATATTGCAGCTCGCAGATATCTGATCTGGATGCTTCGCAACCACTGCGGAACCAGACGTCGAAGAACATCAAATTGAATGTGACAGCAAGAAATGGTGGGGGTGTGCATTTGAACGTGTGAAGGTGCTGCGGGGTGTTTTTCTCACCGAGTTGACCGAGAAGTCTTATCGCTGCGATAAGATCTAAAAATTTCTGGAACTTCGAAGGTCCATCCACTCTGTAAATTCCCAAGCTTCAATCTTCCCACCTCTCAACCACAGCGACACAACCACTTCCAAGTTCGCTTTCCCCCCCCTCGAAACTTGGGCAATTATCCAAAAATGCGTGGCAAGCGATCCAAACAATACAGAAAGCTCATGGAGCAATAGTGAGTTCAACCGCTTCTCGCAACCTCCAAACCGTCGAGACCGTTTTCCATGTGCTAATCCCCTTGCAAGCGGAATGCACTTTGGCTTCCGTGAGCCCTACCAAGTTATAGGTACGCTGCTGTCGAATACCGCGAATTATTTACGTTTTCCTAACGACGAGTAGTCGATGCCGAGGTCGTCAAGGACTGCGAAAAGTTCAAAATGGACATGGTCTCCCTCCTCAAAAAGACTCTCCACGGTGAAGTCAAGCCACGTACGAAGAAACCCCTCCCCAAAGAGGCCAATCTCTTCCCCACTTCCCCTGGGCGCATAAAGACACAAATCCAAATCTAACCGCTACATCCCTTCTCAGTTCTAACCCAATGTTCCATCCGCCACCTCTACGCCAGCAAATCCGAACCCGGCATGGACCAAACCATCGAAAAAGCCAAAGAGATGGAACGCCGCTTCTGCGGCCACCGCCCACAAGACCACCCGGACCCGCTCACCACGCGCGACTGCATCCACTCGGTCGTCGACGGCAAGGACACGGGGAGGAACAAGCACCGGTACATCGTCGCGACGCAGGACCACGAGCTGCGGAGGGAGCTGAGGGAGATTCCGGGAGTGCCGCTCATTTACATTAATCGGGGTGTGATGATTATGGAGCCTATGGCGTCTTCGTCGGCGTCTGAGAAGGCGAAGGGGGAGAGGGGGAAGTTTAAGGCGGAGCTGAAGAGTTCGGCGACGGGGAAGAGAAAAAGGCAGGATGAGGAGGAGGAGAAGAAGACAAAGGAGGGTGGGGAGGCGAAGGATGGTGGGGAGGTGCAGGATGGCGCGGGCAAGGCAAGTGGAGATGAGCAGCCGAAGAAGAAAAAGAAGAAGAATTATGGAAAGGCGAGGGGCCCGAATCCGCTGTCGGTGAAAAAGAAGAAGAAGCCGGGACAATCGGGCCAGAAGCCAAAGAAGGTGGAAGCGACGGCGGCGGCTTGAAGAAAACAAGGACAATGGATTTCAAAAAGTCTTAACGGCGTACTTTTTGTGTTTTATACGGTAGAATATACCCAAGGTGCATACGGTTCTAGTTTCCATGGACATATAGTCGGCTTCACATATCAGCGATCAACCAGGAAGGGGAGACGAGTGCCAACAATTCGAGATGAACTGGAACTCCTCGAGTCGGCTGTTCGAGTCGACCAAACTACCCATGGTAGCCGCCACCGTTATTCCATCACCAAGTGTCCCGCCATCTAAGACGCTTTAGCAGAATCCCCTCCACGCCGAACCTTTTGCCCTCATCTACTCATTTCGCGAGGCGGCAATTAAAGGGCATTGATCTTCATCACTTACTCAAGAACTGCCCGGCATGTCGGCGTCGGCTATCAAGCGGGCAAGAGACCCCTTCTCCCTACCACGGACCTACGCAGAACATGTCTATGGATCGGGATTGAAGGTTCTCTGGGTTGAGTTTTAGGAGTTGAATTGGAAGAGATGTACGAAGTAGTACTATCATATTGGTCTAGGTTGTGCAGATCGCGTTGTATATATATTGGTGAACGAACCGCTCTTCATGTAACCAGTGAACGGTTAAGCCATCTTACCTATTTATTTTTTTTAAAATTTTTTTTTTAAAACACAAGCACGTAATATATGCTGCTGTCCGCTTGTGTATTGATATATTCCAGGTTGATGAAAGTGAGTTGATATTGATGGATGTGTTGTGGCCCTTGCTTAAACTGGTAAATTTAACTTCAATTCTCCAACCACGATCCACAACTTCATCTCACGCCATTCTCTCGCCTCTTACACTCCAGATCCAACCTCATCCCCCAACTCATCACTCACCTTCCATAAAATACCCAAGTCCTTCTTTGAAAGGGAAAAAGTAACAATGCGTCTCACTCCCTCCCTCTACCAATCCATCCGCATCACCCTCTTCACCCGCGCAAACTGCGGCCTCTGCGTCACGGCCAAATCCGTCCTGTCCAAGCTCCAGACCTCCCACCCCTTCACCCTCCGCGAGGTAGACATCATCAAGCCGGAGGCGAAGCCATGGAGGGATCTCTACGATTTTGATGTCCCCGTTGTAAGGCGTCCCCTCTTCGCTTGAATGCCAGGTTAAAATATGTAGATATATGTGAAAACACGCAAGACTAAAACACAAATTGTTCTTGGACAGATCCATATCAGCAAGAGCTCCGCGCCGGAGGAGGATCCGAAACTCTCTGGGAAGGCGGCAAAGCTTATGCATCGGTTTACTGAGGCGGAGGTGGCGGCCAAGATGAAGGCCGTTGAGGAGGCGAACTGAGTCAAGCATAATCTTAACAAGAAAAACTAGCTATTTGGTTCTCGAGGTTTTTAGAAACGAAACCTTTTTAAGGCCGACGTTTCGGGATGTCTTGAGAAAGGGGAATGTGTAAGAGTACGGGAAGGAAACTAGGAGAGAATAGTGGAATTACATAGAGTGTATATAGAGCAGCTATCACAAGGTGAACACGTCCACCTCTATAAAATACAGCGCATTACTTCCACCTTCATACACTCGCCTAGTGCTCCACAATCAGATGAGACAGATGGTAGCCGTGATAGAGCATAGCCCGAACAGATATGAACTCACGGCAAATGGGGTTGTATGTGGGGAGAGATAAGCCTCCGTGACTCCCTTGCTTCAATCTGTTCTCTTTTCAAGCACCAACCATTTTGAGTTACGCCGACCAAACACCAACGGGTATGAAGTTCCCAGTGAAGTGTTAATACACCTTCCATGTCCACATTTACCGCCTTGCCTTGCCGATCCATACCCTCATTTTTATTGACCATCCCTATGTACACCGTCCACTCCGACAATAACAAGAGCCCCCGAGTGACCCAATGCGATAACGACAAAGAAGAGGGGAGGGAAAAAGAGAGTGAGAGTGAGAGAGAAAAGTGACCTCCTAAAAATAAAACGAGATGAGAGAAAAAGTGACAAAAACTCCATGAAAACTCCCTGATATGTCCCGAACAATCCCTAGTCATGAAAACGGAAAAATCGTCGCACGCCCATGCCTCATTTTCATCGCTCATACCGCGGCAGCGGCTCCGAATTGCCATGTCCCTGGTTAGACGACCCCGCTACATTACTATACGAATAATGCGCCCCATACTCATCCTCATCCGCAAGTACCGGCGCTGACGGCTCATCAGTGGAGGGACCAGGGGCTGAACCGCTACCGGATGGTGCGCAGTCATCGGGAAACTCGGGCGGCGCGCTCGCTTCGTTGAGGAGCCGCTGACGCTCCAGTTCCTGTTTATCACTGCCACCGTCGGGTTGACTTGGTTGACTTGGTCGACTCGGGTGGCTTGGCTCGTGATCCCCGGGTTCTATATCGTCCAGCGTGGGTGCAGACGGAGCATGTGGATCTTCAACAGCATCCGGCAGCGCGTCGGGAGGAGGGGCAGAAGGCCCTTGCGTGTCGTCGGCATCGTATATATTATCCTCTAAGGGAGCAGATGCGGATACAGACGGCCCAGGTTCCGACGACTTACCGGGCGGCTGGCTTGGCAGCAGTCTTTGCTCTTGTAACCGCACTCTTTCCTTTTCTGTGAGGTTATTCTCGTCCGGGACGAACGGAAGCGGAACGTATACTGGTGTTGGGGGTTCAGACTGCCCGTCAGGATGGGTCGCGTGAAGTGGAGGAGGAGGGCTATGTGGAGGTGGAGGGCTAGGTGGAGGAGGGTGGTTAGGAGCTTGGGCGTATTGTCCTTCTGGCACCGGGGATGACGGTGCGCCCATGTAATTGTTATTCGTCGGCAGTCGCGGAGATGGATAGTCAACCCCGTTGGGGCTTATTGGACCTTGCCTATCGTTCCTCAAAGACAGAGACCCATCATCATCCTGGCTCGTAGATGAAGCGTTGAGATGGTGGAATGCCCTCCGCGAATTCGTCTTGCTTCGTAGCCGCGTGCTATCCAAGGTTCCCACGATGATCTCCAACCCGTCGTATATCACGCCCTTCTCGCGTCGCAAATTTTCCGTGTTGATAATGTTGGTCGACCACGAAGTATACATCGAATTCCCTCCGTTCGCAGAGTTCCCGCCCGTACCGATGGACCCGAATCTACTTGGCGATGATCCGCTGCTCTGAAACTGACCATCCAATCGCCCGCCGAGGTCAACGACGACTTCCAAATGGTACCTGAAGCTGATCATGTCGTTGGGGACATTCTTTATCGTCGGAAACGAATTCTCGGGCACTTTTACCGACACGGTGACGTTTGTGCTGAGCGATATAGGGTCGATAATGAGCGGCACCACGGACTGGCATAAGTCTTTACGGTAAACACTCGGCGAAGACTTATTCGAGAGCGACAGACTAAGGCTTGTCCTTGATCTCGATAGACGATCACTCCCGGACGATGAAAGGCCGGCGCCAGTGCTGGACGAATTTGGGGCCGTGGTTGATGGTGCCGTAGGGTCTATCCGCCCCTGCCTGTACAAAGTCACAATAACGCCGTGCATGCTCCTCACGCGCTTAATGTGCTGCACCGTTATCCTCACGGAGATTGTGTCCCCAGGGAGACACCCGCCTTTGAGCAGCTCGATGGTCGTAGTAATCGTCTTTGCATCAACAGCCTGGAGCTTGGCGAGACTCACGCTCCGCGCTATAGCTGGGCTCGAGGTCTGTGACAGAACCTCGGTGGCCGGCAAGCTTAGCCCTGTGCTGCCAGTAAAGTTGCTATCTCCGCTCACGATACTTCTCGTGTCTGCGTGTTCGTTGCTCGATTGAGGAGCTATCGGCTGCGGTTCTTGCGTAGCGTCTTCCGATAGTATGGATGGATCAACAGAGTCTGCATCAGAGGAGGGTTCGATAGTCGGTTCCCTCTGCAGCACCGCACGGTCGCTGCGACTGGCCGTCTTTTTTCGTCGCGTCTTTCTCGAGATGGGCTCTAAGAATATGATGCGCGGGCGGGGCGGCGGTAAAAGCCCGACGTCCACCTTCTCAACCAACGATACTTTCCGGTCGCAGTGCATAGTCGGGGAGATCGTAGTCGGGCGTGTTAGGGTGGCGACGATATTATATGAGACGGTGCCTCTCTCGAACTAGCGGGATCATGCATGTTTAAGTTAGTTTTGAGCAAAAGGAGGGGCATGAACGTGGGTGCTTCTGGCGGCCGGGATCTGTTTGGGGCACATACGTCGATGCTACTGGGCAGATCTATCTTGTCGGGAAATACCAGGTCGAACTTGAACTCGTATCTTCCGACATCTAGCCTCCCATCGCCACTGAGAACTTGTTCATCCTGGAAAAGCGACGCGTACCCTTTTGAGGGGAACTGATCCCGCGACGTTCCCGGGGGGACGGGGCGGTCAGCAACTGCGGAGGGACTCTTCCAGACGCGGACGAAACCATGGAGGGAGACGACGAGGTGGGTGATGCGAAAGGGCTTCGTGACGACGAGTATTACGGCTCCGTGGACATGGTCACCGGAGGAGTAGGTGCGGTGGGGTTCGTCGGCGCGTATGTGAAAGAAGTCTTCCGAGTTGCGTTTGACGGCGGATCGCAGGGGGATGGTGAACCGGTTGAAAAGAGAGCGGCTAGGGGAGGACGAGTTGTCTTCTGGCGACGATCGGGAGAAGGGGCCCATCCCCGATCGGATGAAGGGGTTGGCGGATGTGGTGGGAAGCGCAGAGGGCGGAGGGCGGCGGTAGAGGGCGAGGATAGGAAATTCGACGGGAGCGCGTAGAAGCAGAGGGCGGAGGGAGCGAGAATTTGATGTCGTAGGAGCCAAGGCTTGGTGGCCTTTCGCCGGGGTATAGGTTGGAGGTAGATTGGAGGTAGATTGGAGGTAGATTGGAGGGGGGGTGAAGGGGAGGATGCGCCGTGGAGTCTGGCGTGGGCTTTGCTGGCAATTCAACCGGCCGAGCTGGTGAAACAGGCCGGTGCAGCGGGTGCGACGGATTTTACAATTTTACAGAGAAACCACACGTGAGATTGATTATTTATTCCGTGTTCAACACAATCCCCAGGAAATGCAGGAAAATACAAGACAAGAAAAGACCAGGAAACAGGGGGAAAAAAGGAAAGGCGTCTGGTTGATTAAGAAATATGGAGGGGGAGAAATGAGGGCGAAACGGCTGCAGATGGTTGTAATCAATAACTTGATAGGCATCAAATCATCAAGTGCGTCCGATGTCGAGCTGAAGGTCAAGGCCAAGACCAAGGCTGAGATGGTTTTCTTTGGCAAGGATCAATTGATAAGTGGGAAAAGCCAAGATCAGGACAACCAGGAAAGGAAAAAGACGAGAAAGATCGAGGGGGAACATTGTGGTTGTTGGTTGCTGTTGCTGATGACTTCTGGAAAAGTCTAACCTTGAACGGTGCCGGATCCCGAGTCGGCGACTTGTTACAAGGTACAACACGTACAACACGACATTTGCAGGAGCCACGAAGGACAGAGTACGAAGTACTTGCAAAACTATTGATGGACGGTAATGTACGAAGTACCTCCGTATCAACGTATTGATTGGATTGGCGCACTTCCGCAGGTCTCAAGAATCAAGACTGGTTCTCACTTCCTTTTGATGTTCGGCGAGTTCTATTGACAAGCTGGTGCAGTAGGAATATTGAAAGCAGCAGGAACTCCTGTCTGTGTGTCAGTAGTTCCCTCCCTTGCATGCCCAAGTCTTGATCGGCATGGACTGACAGTTTGAATGCCACCAACCTGAACATGGGTATTAATATTGCCCGCCTGTGGCCTGTAGGGCAGCAACATAGCCTTTTCTTAACCGAGCTATTGCTACGCTCTAGATCGGATGAACCGCAGATTGGATAGATTGGACCGTGGATTGGACAGCAGAAGAGACTGTACTGTCATCGATGACGCTTCTCCTCCTTGTACATAATTGATGTTGGATCTCCTGCATGGAGTGAATTAAGTCGTCTGGCAGTCCCTTACTTAGTCTCTAAGGGTCCTTCTGGAATACCTCGGGCTTTAAATCAACTCCATCTCGGCCTACAATCTTGTGATCCCGTCTATGTTTGTGTTTATTGTTCATATGCAACATTCATGGTACCCATTTCTCTCTGTTTTCTGGACGTATGCATCGTGTGTATTACCATAGATCTTAGTGATATCCGAGCATCACCAGCGCACCTTCCTTAGAAATGGACTCTCTCCACACTTCAGACTTTCACTTTCCCTACAAGGCAAAGTACATCCAGGCTGATATCCCGCTACTGCATCATCACAACAAGTCTGCCTTGAACGGGAAGGTCAAATCAAATGTCTCAGTAACTACGGCTATACGAAGTCGAGTGGATTTGGCATGAGGGAGCGTAGAGGACATCGTTCTTTCCCTGTATTGAAATATAATGTATTCTTCCATTTCCTTCATGTACTCCCGAACCCATGTATCGTGCATGCAATGCTCCAAACGCCTATCTACAGCCCAGTCTAATGCAATTCATCGTGGGTATTGTACAATGTCAAAGTTCCACCTCCGTTTGGATACCAACAGTGACTCCGCCTCTGCTTCTAAACCCCCCTAGCTTTCCTTTTCCTCCATCAGTAGTCGTCCTCCAATGCGTCACCATTGAGAATGCTCTTCAAGATTCCCGCTCCAATGCCATCCGTGGCTTGCTCAACCTCCTCTTCTCCAACACAGCTAGCCACCCGCTTCTCTTCTCCCGTGTTGGCCAACCCATTCCATCGTCCCCTCCTGCTAGGTGTTTGGTTGACCACCAACCCACCCTTCTTGCCATCCACATCCGTGATGAGACCAAGAGTCTCGAGGCTTCCAACAACCTCCCTAAACTCCGAGCTGGAGAGTGGGTGGAGGACAGAATCGCTCTTACAGAGCCGGCAATAGGCATCGAAAAGCATCTTCACCGTCGGTGTGAGAGTCGCCGACTTCGAGGGAGTTGGTAGGTTGGTTGTCGTCTGGTTTGCCCTGTTTCTCTTTTCGAAAGCTACCAGTGCGCAGAGGGCCGCCTTTTGCTGCAGGTTAAGAGTCTTCAATCGTTGATTTGTGCCGTTGCTGAATGCCGCCGAGGTAACCTTGTTCAAGTGCGAAATCGAAGCTCGTGGCGCGGTCTCGGCGCTGAGTGCCTTGAACGAGCTCGCCACCAGCTGACTGACGCTCTGAGGTCGACCACCCTGGCGGGGAGATGATTCGTTGCACGTCTCTCCGAGCACCTTCCGCGATGGGGTCATCTGAAGCATCGTTTCCCTAGCTTCGAGCTCAAATTTGTACTTCGTTTCCGCCTCAATCATATCCAGTGCACGCCGGCAGATTTCAAAGGCTCTTCGTAGGTCGCCCGTCTGGTTCGACACCTTTCGGGAGCAGAGTTCGATGGCGGCAGGGTGAATGAATGGAACGTAGTCTGGCTGCGTCGAGTCCGCTGGGATAACGCTCTTCAGCCGTGTAAGGATAATGTTCTTAATCTGTGGAGCGGTGTACGGAAGGAACGGGAGTAGATCGGGCTTGAGGTTCTTTGCCTTGAGCCGCGGGAGAAATCTATCGGTAAGGTCGAGGGCGTTGGCAATGCCGATGAGCATAAGATGTGACTGCTTTAACAGGGACCACTCGAACATGCGGTAGAGACTCTCCAGTCCCATTGTTAGAATGTGGTCAATCTCATCAAGGACGACGAGATAGGTCTGTGCCGACTTCTTCCTCTTTTGAATAAACATTTTCTCGAGGCACTTCATCGCGTCGGCCTCGGTGGTTCCGGTTTTATCTTGGTCTAGTGAATCCAGAAGTGTGGCATAAAGATCTTTGGATGACTTGATGCTCATGCAGTTGATGTAGGTATACGTGACTTCGGTAGTATTGGCAACCTTCTTGGTCGTGTCCTGAACCATGGCACTCTTTCCGGTACCTGGTGGGCCACTGACGTACAAGCAGCCATGGGGGCTCGAGGAGCCTACTCGTCGCATAAAAGCCTCAACCTGTGCACGCTCGTCCTCCCTTCCTACTAGTTGGCCGGCATCTGTACCGCGAGCAAACAACTGCCTCGCGGTGTGATAAACGGTTGGGGGGTGAGAGGGCGAGAGTGGGGTGTGCGGAGTGGATCGTCTGAACAATTTTCCAGCCGACATCACCACGTGCCTGGGAGTCGCTGGAGATCGACCAAGAGCATCGCGGAATCGTGGGGTCTGGGGAGTGACAGGTACGGGTTTGGAAGGAGAGGCCCTGGGTCGGACCATCCGCTTTGTGGGCGAAGGCTGGTAGGCATCCTCATCCTCCGAGTCGTCCTGCGTGTTACGGGGGTCGTAGTTTTCGTCATTCTCGACGTCGTCGACATCGTACTTGGCTGTGCTCCGGCGGGTCCTCTTTCGGGGAGGGTCGATCACCACCTCTGTTCTCCACGCGTTAGATATTAATTCCCGGTCGGCTTTGGCTTGGAAGGATCGAGTGGAAAGCTGAGGTATGGGCCTACCTTTTTCGACACCACTCCGAGTCCTCTTTCCGAGGGTGCTGCGAGACATTGTGTATGTGATAAAAACTATCCACTTCCTAGAGGTATGTACAATGGAATGAAGAAGGAAGAATGCAGCTCTTGGTGGAAACAACTGTCGCGATATCCAGAATTGAGGAAGTTAGAATGGAGGAGGAAGAGATATGTGTAGTTGGAGTACGTACAATGTACAAGGAGGAATTGGAGATACCAGGTATTTAATGGGGATCCACACAGAATCATCGTGTACCGCGTAGTGACGGGAATGTGTCGCGTTCAGCGCGTACCACTTAAAGGACTTGCTTTGACACGCGTGGTCTAGCAATTAAACCCCTGGTCGGCGCTCGAGCCATGAGCTCCTTCCCGCACTGGCGCGTATGGTACTTCGCAACCAGGAGCTCAAATTAGGTAATACAGTGCCAGCAACGGGAGTAGGTCTTTAGGACAGTACCGAAAACAATCAGGGAACTGTATTGGGTACAATTACGAAGGTACACACCTCCTTGCATTTCGGCGCTTTCCATCGCTTCCGCCCGGAGTTGACCGGCGGAGTAGCTTGGACCTCTCACTTATCTATCGCCACTTACTATCCCTCGACGAAAGCAACCGTGGACAAGTCCTTGGATGATATAACCTATGCCTTACTTACGACTCTTACTTTCCTTAACTAATTAACATCTTCTGCATTCTACAAATTTTACAAAAGCGCGAACGAGTGCGAGCGCGAGTGCGGTGATGGCTGACTTTGGTTCCATGGCTGCCCGATAGACCTCCGGAGGCTTACGATTTCCAACTCACCACTCTGCCCGTGGCTGTTTGAGGCCTGGTAAGAGGAGAGAGTAATTCAACGATATATAAATCTTACATCTAGCATCATGGCAACACGGTCGGGCTATAACTCCGATGTGGAGGGCTTTCGGGACAAGGAGTTCCCCATGCTGAAAGGTATAAACTTCTAAACTTCCCGGTTGAATCAATGACCTGTCCTAACCAACCTGCTAACACCAAAAGCAGACACCTTATATCTCGACCATGCCGGCACCACTCTCTACTCCCAGTCGCTCATGGAGGGGTTCACTCGAGATATGATGTCAAATCTCCTAGGAAACCCCCATTCTCTCTCGTTATCCTCCCAATTATCTGCATCCCGAGTAGAGAATGTCCGACTACGCCTCCTTACCTTCTTCGGGGCGGATCCTGCCGACTTTGACCTAGTGTTTGTCCCAAACTCTACGGCCGGCATGAAGTTAGTTGCCGAAGCCTTCAGGGCAGTCCCCGGTGGCTTTGCGTACGCATACCATCAGGCAGCTCACACAAGCGCCGTTGGTATTAGAGAGGAAGCGGAAATAAGCCGCTGTCTCGACGACAGTGCAGTCGAGGACTGGATCTCAGGCAGAGCCACTCCTCTAGGGGAGAGCAAGCGCGATGACTCCTTACCTCTGCTCTTTACATATACAGCCCAATCCCATATGGACGGACGCCGCTACCCGCTATCCTGGGCTGCGGATCTAAGAGCCGCCGTGCCATCGAAGCCCCGTGACGTATACGTGCTCTTAGACGCTGCCTCGTACGCTGCAACATCGCCCTTGAATCTGAAGGAAAGCAAATCTGCGCCTGACCTCATTGCCGTCAGTCTGTACAAAATTTTTGGATTCCCAGACCTCGGGGCGCTGATTGTTAAAAATTCAGCTTCTCACGTCTTCCGCTACCGCAGGTACTTCGGCGGTGGCACCGTTGATATGGTATCCTGCGAGCAGGAGCAGTGGCACGTACGCAAAAGCCAGTTTCTCCACGAGCAATTAGAGGATGGCACACTGCCGGTTCATAACATTATCGCTCTCGACTCCGCTCTTGATGTGTACGAGGAGCAATTCGGTTCGATATCTAAGGTCTCGTCGCACACTGCCTATCTTCGTAGCAGACTCTTTGCCGGGCTAGCGTCTCTTCGGCATTACAACGATCGTCCCGCTTGCACAATCTACTCCCCGGACCTCTCCCACATCCAGGAGGAGGAGGCGCCCCTAGGATCGGGCCCTGTGATAGCGTTCAACATTCAGGACAGCAAGGGAAAATGGATTGGCCTTGGCGAAATCGAGAAGCTGGCGGCCCTGAAGAAAGTCCATATCCGTACCGGAGGTGTCTGTAGCCCCGGCGGCGTAGCAGCGGCCCTTGGCTTGACCCCCTGGGAGGTTAGGAGGAACTATTCGTCCGGAATCAGGTGTGGTGGCCACCATGACGTTGTTGCTGGAAAGCCGACGGGCATAATTCGGGCCAGCTTGGGGGCTATGAGCATCGAATCGGATGTCGATCGGTTCGTGCAGTTTATATCGGAGTTCTTTTGCGAGAAGGAAGCCTTACCGGAGCCTGTTTCACCCCCGGTGGCGAGTGCAGAGCGGATGTCTGCTCAGCTGGAGGTGAAAAGCATTATTTCCTACCCTATCAAGAGCTGCGGAGGATATCATATTCCTCGCGGCACTTCATGGACGGTTAAACGGGAGGGTCTTGCCTGGGACCGTGAGTGGTGTTTAGTCCACCAAGGTTCTGGCCAAGCACTAGGTCAAAAGCGGTATCCCAAGATGGCCCTCATAAAACCTAGAATTGACTTTACCAACAATCTCCTCTGGATATCCTATCAAGGCGAGAAGCCGAAGGGCACTCCCGATACGATATCCATTTCTCTCTCCCGAGACACAGACGCCTCCTCTACCGGTGATACATTCCGTATGTTGTCTTCGAGGGTATGTGGCGAAAGCATCACAGCCCAAGCTTACACCTCGCCCGAAATCACCGATTTCTTTTCCACAATCCTCGGCGTCCCCTGCGTCCTTACACGCTTTCCACCGGGGGGCCAGGGCCGAAGCTCACGATCCTCCAAGGCTGCAGCCCCAGCCAGGAAGAAGAGCCCTCGCCAGCCAAGGGACGATAACGGATCCATGTGCATACCGGAGACTTTCCCCGGCCTACCGAGCCCGCCCGAATCCGACTCGGAACCGTCGGTACCTATCCTCCTCTCCAACGAAAGCCCCATCCTCCTCATCCACACCCCGAGCGTCTCCTCACTCAACACCTCTCTCCCCGCCGCGCACGAACCCATACCACCCACCCAATTCCGACCGAACATTGTCGTCGGCCCCGCGGCGGATTCTCAACCCCTCCCTGCCTTCTCAGAAGAGTCATGGCGCGGCATCTCCATTAGCAGCTCCAGCGGTGATGATGAGGAGGCTAATAGAAAGAACGCATTTCGAGTTCTTGGGAAATGTTTTAGGTGTCAGATGGTCTGCGTAGATCAGGATAAGGGAGAACGTGGGGAGGAACCATTCATTACGTTAGCTAGGACGAGGAGAGTCGAGGGCAAGGTGCCATTCGGGGTGCATGTCTGTCTCGAACCTGCGGGTGATGAGGTGGAGGTCGGTACGACTATCTCTGTTGGCGATCTAGTTTACGTGGACTCTGCTGGATGAAGGTGCTCCCTTAATATAGTTTCGACGCGACTGTCTTGGTAATAGTAATGATTATAGAGGAGAAACATACAAATTATCACGAGCATCAATGGACTTCATAAGATGGGGGACAGGAATCAGGTTTGAATTTAAGAATACCCAGCAAACTAAACTAGAAGAGAATCAAAACGGCATCTCTATCTGGATACAAATCCCCCACCCAATTATCCCCCCTTGTCAAGCCAGTGCGGCAGTTCACGCGTCAGGTCCAAAAACTCCCGGTCATTGACGAGCATTGAGGTCACAGCACGACATGTATGCGTTACGCTGCCCCCAGGAGACGCGACCAGCCCTGCTCGACGCATCATTGGCGTCCCGCCTTGTAAGCGATTTGCATGCCCATTTGGCACGTGGTCGACGGTGTGGGAGAAAAGACTGAAGATACCATAGCTCAAAGTAGCGGAGCAGCGGTTTCTCTCCCTGCCTTGATTTTTTCTCCCGACTCAATTTGTCGACTTTGTGGTGTTTGTTCAAGCGGCATGGAGTCGAACCTCCTCGGCCGAGTCCGAGACGCTGGCTCCGGAGCAAAGTAGTGAGAAGCGGCGCTCGCACGAGTAAAAAGACATGAGATGATTGACAAGCATGCCTCGTGCTCTTGGCTTCTCGCCCTTACTATCGCGCTTATCTCCTTCAGAAAGGTTCGACGCTTAGAAGCTATCGGACAAGCCAACCATCACTTCTGAGAATGATGGGAAGGTCATCCGTCATCAAGCAATACTCTCATTGGAATACAACTTGGGTTCAAGGATCAAGACCAACGAGCCATACACACCCAACGCGTAGCCACCATCCATTCCGCGGTCCATCCCGAGCCATTCCCCCTATTACCCAGGGTCGAGCGTGGGTAAAACGACTATCGGGGGGACACTAGCCTGGATTCAGTCCTGGTACACATGTACGACTAAGGAAGGAAAACCCAGCCAGCGAAGCGATCTCCGTAAGATGCCACCCGAGGTAGAAATGGTATCTTGTAAGGCCCAGATTCGTGAAGCCCCGCCTTAGCGGAGGCATCCCTCGGCCGGAATTTCCCTCCCTCAGTCGCACCTTAGTCCCAGGACCGGCCTTTTAACGTCATACCGAGGACCAGCCATTAGTCCTCGGTCGTATTAACCCGTTGGGCCGACCAAAGGAGCACCATTCGGGTCTTCTCTAGCATCTTAAAATTCTTAAATTCGTATATCTGGGAGCGAGTCAGTTTGAGAACTCCTCAGATCGAGTCAGAGAAAACGGGAGCTTGGGCGGAACTTACTCGAAATATCATTCAGATCGTGAGAAAAAGATCCTTAATATATTCGAAAGCGTTCCAGTCGTATTTTTCTTTTCTTTCCGTTCTATCCACCTTTTCACGTGACGAAATCCAAAACAATTGGAGTCGTGATGGACATGTGCCCGCTGTTCTAACCGACGTACCCTCGTTGCGAATAAACAAGTCATAAGGCATGCCGACATCCTGTACTGTGGCTCCTTGACAGAATCTATTAAGTCCAAACTAGAGGGTCGTTAGCAATAGAGTCAGGACACGGGAAAGGAAAAGAGATCAAAAGAGAGTGTGTGAGGATGGGGGGTTGGAGGAAAGAAAGTGTTTACCAGGTATGGACGCGTAAAAGTCGTTGACGGCAAAGTCATGATCATCAAAAGATGTCGTCTGTCATGAATGCATACGTAACCCCTTGGGGGGAAGATATCCAAGGTCTATGCACCATTAATGGGCAGTTTAACGTCGTGCCCAGGACGAAGGAGGCTCTCTGGTCGGTGGGCCGCGCATAGAAGATGAGGAAGGGATGTCGAGTCGGCGGCACTTTATTTTAGAGCGACCATTTTTCATGAAGTCGAAGCCCAGATCATGTGAAGGCGGCAAGATCCTGTCATGTCCGGCGAGGGTGTTGAGAAAGTTGGGGAGAAATGAGGCCCAGAAGCCAGGTGAGGTGAGGACGCGTCGAGCTTTGGCACAGGCAGTGTTGGCCCTCAATGTGGAGAAGATTCAAATGCTCTCCTGCAAATGTTGTCTTCGGGTGAGAGAGGTTGGCCATCGCTGGGTGCAGCGGCAGATGCGAGCTCTTGGGGGAGAGCCCCTGAGGATGCGTCCATATTGGTCCAGAAAATGACTCCGGAAGGAGTCAAATAAATAAGGCGAAGAATAGGGTGACCGCCTCCCGCGGGTTATGGCGGGTGAGAAGGTGCGGTCACGACATCTTTTCCAAATTTGAGGCGGGAAAGAGAACAAGGCGCCGTGTTCGAAAGCCAGGCTGAAGCTGGATGAGGTGGAATGCAAGAAAAGAAAATGCAAGCGAGAGAACAATTAAACGTCAAAGTCTACGTTGGAATTTGGGTTAATTTGGCGTCTGGTCAGCCAAAGTCTGGTACAATCATTGTTGTACTGGAGCACCACAAAGTACTTCGTAATAAGCTTTGAGGCGCGACGCGAGACTGGAGCAACTCGACTGTGGCAGACGTGTACCGAGGTGCCTTGGTAGCTCCAGTGGGGAACTCAGCTGGCAGCTGCATTGTGGTCTGGGCACCTGCCACATTCCACCTCACTTTTGTCCTCGACTTCAACTCTTACAAGGAGTGAGACGGAGACGGCGATGTTGAGCACAAGTTGCTTTTATTAACGACAACCTTGAAAACTAGAAACAGAAAAGTTCTGGCCTCAGAAAAACGGAATATTCATTCGCTCTCTATCCACCAATGGCCAATTCATAATTCATCCTAACTTCGCCGTCCAAACAGCTTCTCTTTGTGCAAACAATAATCGGCTAGCCAACGAAGACATTGGCAGTCTGAGGTTTAACCTAGACGTGTAGCCCTCTCTCTCGCCGTGCTTTTGTAGAGTTTCAAACGAAGACATTCCTCTTTTTTCTTTCTTTTTCTTCTTTAGGGCCGTGCAATCTTCATTCTAACCCCAATAGAGCGAGATGGTGACTCGAGTCGTGGATTGTCGATACGGCCAGCCCAGAAGACAAGTGGATGACCTCTCATCTGTGCTTCCATCGGGCCGATTGCCGTCCATTTGTGCTTTTACTCTGACAGGATTGAACAAGACTCTATCAACAAGGCTTAGCAGTCGTTACTTTTGATATCTTCGCGAAGAAAAATCAACAAGAAATCGGGACTCGGGGCTTACCTCTCAATATTTTGCGGAGTGGTCACTCCAGTTTGGGCCCGGTACCCCTCCTTAAGCTCTCTCACTTGGCTTCCAGCTCACATCTTGTCGTCACCACGACGGTCTCGCCGACACAACCGACATACATTCTTTCCCCGACGTAGCCATTATCCGGGAGCATGGCTAGCGGCCCGTTCGTGGCCACCCGCGTTCAGGGGCCGACTGTAGTTAGGGACTTGGCGATGGCGGGATTAGTCACCCCTCGCGGAGTCGCCTCCGGCGCTTTCCAACAAGCGTCCATGGGAGGCAGCTCCCCGTTGTTGCGCATTGATTTGAGAGGCAGGATTGGCCGGGTTCGGGCCATGGCCGGGAGAGCGGAGAGCTTCGTCGAGATTGGAAATCCTCTCCGGCTCAACGGAGCGAGATTGGGCCGGGACCAAAGCCTGAGGGACACCTCTGGCGGGGCTGAGTTCTCCCACAAGAGTTGTGCCTTGACTTAGCACATCAGAGCTGTCCCACTCAGGGTCATCGGGAGTAAGCTCCTGGACGCGGGATGTCCAGCCGTCAAACATATCATCATTCCAGTAGGGTCCTGAGTTGCGCTCTGGCTGGGCCGGTCTGTCATAGCTAGGCGGGCGCTCCTGGAATTCGGCAGTTCGGCCCTCCGCTGGCAACCTTGATCCGTCTCCGAAATCGAAGTACGCACCCCCATTTCCTGGATAGGGCGGCGGGGGGAAGGCGGATCCAGCGGCTGAACTATAATTCACATCGGGGAAAAGTCCTGCACCGGCAGATGGATGGTATGGTAGAGCAGAACCAGTGGTGGAATAATACGCATCAGAGGAAGCTCCAGGACCACTATACGACTGGTGTGGTAGGGAAGATCCAGTGGTAGCGCCATAATACGAACCGGAGGCAGGACCAGAACCTCCATACTGTTGGTGTGGTAGAGCTGATGCAGTGATGGGATCACAATACCCATCGGGATAAGCTCCAGGGGTGGCTCCAGCAGTGGTGTATGGCTGGTAGGGAAGGGCAGATCCAACGATGGGACCATAGTGCCTAGGGTCGTAATGACCACTGGAGTGAGGACCGGAACCTACATATGGGTGGTATGGTAGGGCTGGGATGGTGCTGGGATGATGATTCGTGTGAGATCCAACTCCTGCATCTGTTTGAGGTGGCTGGTACATCTCAATTGTTTGTGTAGAGGGGTGGTAGATAGGTACCGGGCCTGGATCTACCAGATGCTGCTGCTGAGGGAGGGCTGGTCCTGTGGTGGGACCACCAAGAGCATTTGAAGAGGGAGGGATGTTACCCTCAATGGGATGCGGAGCATCTTGCTGTGTTGAGAGAGAGGCCCTTTCAGGCTCCTGTCTCTGCGTCTCGGGGTTGGGGGCATCGGAGACATTGCCATGATCCTCAGTCTGGCCTGATTCCTGATTCTTATTCTTTCTCTTCTTCCGACGACTCCAGGCACGGCGGATTCTGTTAAACATTGCTAACGATCAGATTAGCACTAGGCCTTAGACATCAATCTTTGAAAGAAGAATAATGGAATAAAGCAATTGTACTCACTGCTGGTTCTTTGTTAGTGTGTGTTTTTATGAAACAATAAGGTGAGAGATGCTGTGATTTGGATCACTTTGTTTCTGGTTATGTAGAAGATAAGCTTCCAAGGAGAGAGAGCATGGGAGCTGAGTTTCTGTAGTCACCTTCGCGTACGAACGAGTAGGTGTACGTGCAGCTATTGTTGTGAAGAACATCAGCTCCAGAGGAAGGCAGTGAGATGGAAACTCTATTGCTCCTTCCCTGTATCATTTCCTTTCTTGATATTATAGTTCCTTCTCTATCTCCAAACAGACCAACCCAGTGAAGAGCTCCAGAAACAAAGACAGCCCAAGTAGTCGAGTCGATATAAAGACAAAGAGACTAACAATGTCATGGCTGCCGCTTTGTAGTACGCCTCAGAAAGACGATTGTCTCTCCACATAGCGCCTTGTTCCTGTTCTAGGAACCGAGCTCTCGTGGAGGATATAAACCCAGACATCCTCCCTGGCTGGGTTTGGAAACATCTCCCAGAAACATCCACCGCACACCGCATTTGTCCACGAGACTCTCATTGCTTCTACTAACAGCATCTTTAGGACCTGGCTGCGCCTCAGCCACCCCAACACCCAAACCCCTAAGCTTCGATCACCCTTCTCCACTTCCCGCCGCAAATACCATCGTCATGTGTGTCGAGATAACTCAGTATGCGGTTTGTAACCACGAACGCAAAGTCATTTCAGGCAAGTGCAGGCTCATGCGCCATGCTGGTTGCCTCGAGCCTCTGATGCGCTGCATCTATGGCCCATCGCCCGATAGACCATGTTCCTTCCCCAGGTACCCGGGCGTCATCCGGACCACCGACAAGTGGTGCTCGCCCGAGTGCGAGGATCTTTACAGACACCTGGGACCAGAAAATTTCCGCGGAATGACCCCGGGAGAGTATATCAGGTACAGGGCAGAGATCGAAAGTGCCGGGCGGCCCCTCGACTGGATGTATAGAGGAACCCCGGAGACCACCATGCTGCCGCAGCCAAAACAAGAGAGCCATGACCAGGCGCCGATCGAGGAAGACGAGGCAGCCGAAGCATACTGGAACGTTTACTCCACTCGGCGTTCGCAGCCTCGGACTGCCAGCGAGCAGACGAGGCATCCAAAGTCCAATACTCCGGGTTCCTCAGAAACTAGTAGACAGGCAACGAGTTCCAAGGCTCCAGTAGCGCCCCTAGCCAACGTATTTCGAGAAATCCTAGGCCTAACTGAGCCCACCGAGCCTCGCGCGCCTCGCTCACCGCCACCTTTGGCAAACGTGTTTCGAGAACTGCCCGGCCTACCGGAGCCGAGCGTCCAACACCGATATTATGCTCATGCCGCCGAGCCCTCCCCTCTCGCAAATGTGTTTCGAGACTCGCCTACTCTACCTGAGCCGACTGCGCAAGCCTCGAGCCGTAGCCGAAAAGGTAAGGAGCCGCAACACCCCTTTTTCACCAGAGTTAAGGTAACGGAGAGACAACCCACCTTTATCAAAGTCGAGAGAGAGGTGCGCGAGCCCATCTTTACCAAGATTGAGTCAAAAGAAAGGCACCGCGACGGGCGTCACCGCCGCAAGCGTTCCCCGCAACGAGAAAAGAAAGGTAAGTCTCGCTCAAGTGCTGATGCGGAGATAGAAATGACGAAAATGCCTCGCCCCATATTCGGCCGAAAGAAGTTGGCAGTGGAAACGGAAAACTCGAACACATCCAGGGACGAGCAAACTCCCGAACGCGGAAGGCCACGGACGCGCGAGGCTAAGGAGGAAAATACCAAAGGGAAGAGACGGAGCAGATCCGCTGATCGGCGCAAATAGGTGTAGATCTTTCTGATAGATTTTGGGTTTGCAGTACCGCTAGAAAGACCGTTTCCTTTATTGTCGAGCCGAGCCACGGGGACGAGATTGTTAAAAAATTGATCTTCCATTCAGAGACAAGGAGTAAAAACATGCATGTGGACGTGAATATGCAGAGAGGACAAGATCATGCAATTATGATAATCTACGGGTGGGAGACGATTTAGAACCAAGCTAAGCTGCCCCAAGCAAAAATGGTGCAAATAAAATGTACTATTGAAGGTACGAACGATCTGGAGCTTCTTTCCTTGCTTTCTCCAATCTCATTCCTCGCTCAATTCGCGATGCAGAAATGGGGGAGCAGACGTGTACATACCATACCAGGAAAGAGTCGAATTCTCAACAAAACGCGGAGACTTTGCAATAAACAACATCGTCGATCCGAACACTTGAGAGAGTGGCAAAGCTGGGAGGCCAAGAACGGGTGGGAAGTCGCACTGAGGCGTACAGTGTAGAGGTGAATGACACTACGGGGAAACCGTTGCGAGGGTTCATTATGGCGATGAACTTGGGATACGCCGCAAGTCTGTAGGCACTGAAATCATTCTTCGGCAAGAATGCGTCATGGCCCGTGGTCAAATTGGTCGAAACTGATTCAACTATGTGTCGTGACCGCCGCCGTAAGTCGTAATCGGCAGCGAGACTTGGCGCCGGATACGAAGCGGCACGCCGAAAGAAGAAATTACTGGGCCTTCTTCGCGGAGTTGCTTTCCTTCTGGGCCTTGAACTTGGCAATCTCCTTCTGGACGGCCGTGTTCACACGGGCCTGCAATTCGGGGCGGTAGCCGAGCATGAAAAGGAACTCGAGCCAGACGAAGAGCGGGGCCAAGAAGATGGCCTGGATCAGATTGTCGAGAAGAGCAGGCGCACGGCCCTCGAAGGCGCCATGGCCGAGGAACTGGAGGAGCCAGCAGACGATATGAACCGTGAGGGCTACCTTGTTGATGGAGTCGGGCTCGGTAATCCTCAGGTAGTTAACACCGGCAGCACCGCCAACACAGATAGCTCCTAGAACGGTGCCTGCAACGGGTTCCAGGAGAACATAGAGGCCGCCCCAGAGAAAGGATGCGATCGTACCTAGGTTCAAATCAAGGTAGGGAACTGAGAGCCATTCTGGGAGGTCGACTAGAGGCCCCGTGTTTGCTGCCTAGGATGCTGTGTAAGAAAGCTAGATCACTGATGAATGGGAGAGAAGAACTTGCTCCGTGACAGCACCTACAAGAGCGAAAGCCGAGAACAGGATCAGGGGCACACAAATCATGTGAATGGCCACATTCACACCATTATGGTGGTAGGCACCGTACTTTGAAACGAATCAAATGAGTTAGTCGCTAAAAGTCAACTAGATGAGAGTCCAACGCGAATGGGCAAAGAGTGGGGGAGTAATACAAAGACGAGTTGCTTCTCCAGGTCGAGAGACATGGTGAGGTCGAGTGAGGTGGTGTAACTCTAAGCGAACAGCAAACTAGTAAGGTTGCGGTGACGTTTGGCGTATTATGCAAGCCCGACGTGACCGAGAGACTGAAGGAGCGTGTGTGACGGTCTAAAATAATCAAGGCCGATTGACCAGATGAATGTCAAGTGTTTCTTTGGCGATGCTGAAATATAGGTGAAAAAGTGGTTCGACGACCATGAAGGTGCAGAGAGACGAGGTTATCAAATCCTGATGGGAAGTCGGCCGCAAGTAAGTAATGACCCGAGAGTAATAAGGGGAGGGAAAAGAGCACAGTAATATTATTATGTATGGCAGAGCAGCAAGAGGAGATTTGTAGGTTCAAGTTCAATTGCCTTTTCGAGTCGCGTGGGTCTCTCTTCCCCAAAGCTTTTGGCTCCTGCTCAACGACAGCAACTCAGTACAAACAATCAAGTACCTGGTACGTACTGGTCCTGTCCTTGTCCATCAGTCAGGTGGTAGCAGACGGGCGGTTCTGGACCACCCTGAGTACAAATTCCAGAGGTACCACACATTGATCATTGATCCCATTTCAATCTCACCTCCACACCACAGTCGCATTCTTTGTTGAAACCGCCGTAATTTAGTGGTCCGGTCACTATGGTGTATGCGTTGGTTTTGGACTGACTGAAAGCCACAGCCTCGGATGATTAGCAGTGGGCCGCCTTGGCCATTTTCCCCAGGTTCAAGGGGCCGGGGTCGACGCTATAAGAACGCCCGAGGAAGCTTCCCTGCCGCGCTACTTCGTTCTTGTCTCTCCATTCTTGGAGTTGGGTTATTATTCTTGTTATCTGGACAGTCGGGCTGAGGCCCTGGATGATGCCTCCTTCCAGCGAGCGCTCAAGATCCAAGTCGCACCTCAAAGCTGGCAGGCGCAAGTTCCCAGAGGTTGCCATCCAAAATTATTCCCATGTGATTCTTGGAGAGGTCCTGCCGAGGTCTAGACTCCCCCAAGTCTTAACGTTTAGAGTAACGCTGAATACGAAAGAATAACTGTTCTCCAACTGGTGGGATGCTGATGGTTGCGGGATGCACGGTACAAATTTTGAGCCATTCGGAGTTTCGACACTGTCACAGTATGCGCCACCATCTCTAATCCCACCTCCTTTGTGTGGCTTGTGTGTGGCTAACATCACGACCAAACCCACATTGTACTTCGTACTTCAAACTTCAGCCTTGTGCTCGCTTGATTCTTTCTTTCGCGATCCGTCAACCGTCTCTCGCTCATCGCCCCCCCACCTCCAGCAACCCTACGGCCGAGGGTTTTCATCCATAGGCCCTTCGGCTAGGAGAAGAATTCCTTTGATTATCTTTGGGTTCTCTTCTCTCTGCTCGAATTCCTCCCCCGATCCTTATTTCGTCCTCGTCGCTCGCGCTCGAGCTCGCGCTCCAGGAGCACGAGTCGCGGTTCCCGACCTCACACATCGAGCATCTTTGCGCCGTCTAGCATTCGTACCCGTCTTATCGATTACATTCCGCATCTCGTCCTCCCTAACCCTCGTTCCCTCTTACTTCCACCCCCAAGTGGATCAGAGCCTCAAGTTCGGAAGTGGCACTAGTTACCCTCTCCTAGTGACGAACCCTCCATCGCATCCCCGTCCTCGATCGAACTCTTCCTCCAGGCCCCCGTCCTCGACACCTCCGAGTCGGTTCTCTATCCTCGCCCTTTCTTCCATTGCGACATTCCAAGTTGCCTAACCGATCCTCCATACTCCCATCTTTTCAACACCCCATTTCCTCCGTCACCCACCGACATAATGTTCTTCCTTTACAATATGGAGCGCAGGGTTACCCTGCACCCCTCCTATTTTGGCCGTAACATGAAAGAGCTTGTTACCACTAAGCTTGTGCAAGACGTCGAGGGTACATGCGCCGGGGACTACTACATTATCGTCATCATGGATGCCTTCGATATCTCTGAAGGTCGAGTGCTCCCAGGCACCGGGCTCGCCGAGTTTACCGTTGGCTACCGCGCGGTCGTGTGGCGGCCGTTCAAGGGCGAGACTGTAAGCCGGTCATGGGAGCTCCCTAAGGGCTATTTTGTTGTCCCCTCTGGCCTTGCGGGGAAGAGGGGAAAGTCGAACATGGCTGACGTGCATTGCGACAGGTTGACGCAGTTGTCGTCTCGGTCAACCACCAGGGTTTCTTCGCGAACGCGGGTCCACTAAAGCTCTTTGTGTCTGCACACGTACGTCGTGACGATTGAACCAGAAGTGGACTCTGGGGCACCGAGGCTTTGTGTATTACTGAGCTAACCTTGTTTTGCGGACTTGACAGCTTATTCCTAACGAGATCAAGTGGGATCCCAACGCCACCCCTCCGCAATTTACCAACAATGAAGACATGGTCATCGAGAAGGGGACTCAAGTCCGCGTCAAGATCATTGGTATCAGGAGCGAGGTCGGTGAGATGTGGGCCATTGGGAGCATAAAAGAGGATTATCTCGGGTACTGTTCTACCTCGCCCCTCGTTCTACCCCGGCGCTCTCTCCAATGGTCTTGAACTAACCATCTCTGCAGTTGCCTTCAAGAGAGCTAAAAGATATTCCGTGTTTGGAAGAGGGGAGAACGGCAGAATGCTACGTGTATTCGCTATGCCACCCCGTTCAACCAAGGCTGTGGAACGCCAATGGTTTTACACCTTCTAATCTGCTATCCCAAACTACCTACATTGATGACCACTCAGGCTATGAGTTGTGGGTAGAGTTCCCTGAACACCATTTTGATATGAGACCTCATACAAGAACATCGAGGTCACGATGTTTTCGCAAAATAACACTCCAATTAGTGGGAAATTGCAAGGCGTTAAGGACATGAAAACTGCAACTGTCTAGATTTAGGCTGCATGCCAGCTCCCGTTGTTAAGGGGGTCTGGAACTGGTATAAAAACCAACTTCAATAGATGAAAAATTCTTGAAAGGCCCCGATCCTTGTAGGATAACAAAAAATAACAAAAACAGACCTGTCCAAGGACTAAGGACCTAAAAAAAGAAAGAGAAAATATATATGATTCCTGTGAATGAGGGGATATCAAGCGACGGTAAACCTCTATTACCCAGATTACCACCAGCCCAAATGAAACTTTCATCATAATCGTAAACGTAAACGTAAACATAAGCCATATACCCAACCCAAACAAAGGAAACAATGATCATCAGTCATGATATGCATGCAACCGATAATGGCCCAAATGAAACTGCAAATTGTCCTTCTCCTTTTTTGAACTCTTCCGCCGTACATGTCTATACATGCCCTAACTGTCTAGTTCTGCAAATCTGGTCATTCGCCCCACAGTACTCGTACTAGGATGAGGAATCGTCCTCATCTGCGGCCTCTCCGTTTGCTCAGGCGGCGGCTCGAAGGTTCTCGAAGGCAGCCATCCACCCCTCTGAGCAGAATCCCCATGCAGCTCGACCGACATATGGGGCGAGGGAACCTGTGTCGTAGTCTCGGATATAGACCGGTTGTGGCCCCGGGTACTAGGAGGGGAGCTGTTCGCCGGTCTGCCCCAGGGAGCGGACGAAAGATAGGTATCGCTTCGCTTTCGGGGTGAGGGAGGGATCGGGGCGGGAGCGGGCGCGAGGATGAAATCCGGCGGGAACCCGCCCTCAGCTTGCCTCTTGTTCTTAGAGCGCCGCCAGAGAAGGAACACGAGGATGCCGATGGCGAGGGCAGCAATGCCGGATCCGACGCCAATACCGACGATGGTACCTGTTGCAAGGCGTTTCGGCTTGGAGTCTTCGGAGGCCGTTTGCGAATTGGGGGCGTCGGTCGGTGATGTATGACCAGTTTGGGGCACCTCGGTTGGGTCGACGAGGAAGGTGCTTGTCGACGTTATAGTACGCGTATTTGGCTGTTTGGAAGAGACTGTAACTGTTGAAGTGCTGGATACAGTTTCCCGCGCACCGACAACCCTGTGCATAACGGTTAGAACACTTGATGCATCAGGTATACCAACGGCAGCAGCAGTACTCACCTCGTGCTTGTGTAATAGATGGTGGTGGTGATAGTGGTCGTTTCGAGATTTGTCGTGGTTTTTGAGTCCTTTACGGTGGTTCGGGATACCTCAGTTGTAGTGACAATGACCGTCGAGGTTGATGTGCTGACATCGTTCTGGCGGCGCAGTAACTTCGAGGCGCTGCTAAGGGTGCAATGTCTTGCCTCGGTTGGAGATATAGGTAGGCTATCGTCGAACAGAGGGTGAAGGTTGCCGCCAAAGATTAGCCCCCTCCACAAGACTACAAAGGTCCTTGCCAAAGCTCCGGAGGGTAGATCGCTTCTTGCTTTTATTCGGCTCGGCGTGGCGGACTCGGCGTCCGGTGCGGAGACGGGAACATGCCGTTTCACCACCAGCGTGGTTGTCACGTATGTAACCTCGGTCTGGGTGCCTTGGTCGGATGTGACGGTTGTCGTAACGATCGAGTTAACTGTCACGGTCTCCTCGACCTGCAAATGCACAGTCACAACCTCGACCTCAGTATGCGTTAAAGTCGTTTGGACCGTCTTCGTCGAAGTGATGGTGGTGCTATAACTATCTGTTAGTCTACAGATAAACGAGTGTAGACAGAGAGCCTCGTTCTCGGAGGTCAATACGGCGCTTACACTGGGAGCTCGCACTTCCCATCTGTGCACTTCCGGCCTTTCTCGCAGCATCCATTTCCGCAACACGTTGCCCCGGCAGAGCAACAAGCCTTTCCCGGACAGCATGTAGCAACGGCATCCTGACAGCACCACCGATCCGAGCCCAGGGAGCAGCACCCTCCGCAATCTGGACAAAAGCCGTCCTTCTCGGCAAAACAATAATTACTACCGTTCTCCAGACACTCTCGTTTCCTGAGCCATAGGGATCGCTGCCCACCATAATGAGGCTCCAAACCTACGCGGGCAGGCCATGGGTCGTAGAGAAGAAAGGAAACGTCGTCGGTGAGAGTGGTGTTGTGGAAGTCAAGGACTCGATCCGAGGTCGGCCATGAGTTAACAAGCGGAAGAAATATCAATGCTCCAAAAGCAAGGATGGTGCGGAGACTTGGTGGGGGCTCCATCCTGAGATCATGTCGTGATAATCTACAAAACTACCAAACAAAAAAAAAAAAGAGAGAAAGAGACGAAAACAGAAAGAAACAAGAAAAGACGGATCAAGGAACAAGGCCTACTAAGTAAGAGCGAGACGGAATCGGTGCGACATTTTGACGGAGGGGAAAAGAAAAGCCACTCGAGCCTGGTGTGTACTACTACTTACTCAGGCCACAGCGAGGTCCGACGGCGTGGGAAGGACGAAAAATATCATGAACATCAATCCGTGACAATTGGCCCTTGCCACGATCAGCAGCCGAGGACACCTGGGACTAGCCTGCAACTACTCAATGCGCGGTCGAATGTAACCGAATCATCTTCTTCGACCAAGGCAGAAGGACAGCATAGACCAGCCACCACTCAGCTGGACTAGGTATGTACGACGCATCATCAGGCTGGGTGTTGTCTGCAGTCAATCCGATAGAATGGATGACATCCCCACCCCGCGCCCAACCTCCTCCCGGATAGCAAGGACTAGCATGCAGAGATTTCCACTCATGCTTCCTCCCTCTCTCTCTTTTCCTCTCTCTTGCTTCTCTCGCAGCCTCTCCGCCGTTCGTCCGTCAAGCAGCACAGCTTTGGGGCAATTGACGTGGGCCGGTGCGGAAAAGCTGGGGCATTAGTATTTACATGAATGGCAAGAAAGGGTAAACAGGCCGGTTGGTTGGAACCAGCACACCGCCCATCATCAGCCCTGCTGGTATGACACACGACGCCTGATAATTGGAGCCCGAAGCGGTCGGTGGGAGCGACTTGGTTGAGCCGGACCATTCAGCGCGATCGGAATCCTATTTTAAGGACGGAAGCTGATAATAATGCGGACAATGAAGGAAACCCACATTTGCCAGCGTTACATTTGGAACCATGGAAGCGGCAGCCATTTCTTGGCATGAAGTTCATGATCTTATTTGATGCCTTATAGCCTGAGGCAAAAATAAACGATGACATCTCGTTCACGACCCCTCCAGTCGAAGCCATTTGGTAACAGCCGGTACGAGCGGAAACGAAAAGAAACCAAAGAGCCAATAATATGCTGTTACATCAGGTGGGCGGGGTTAGACCTGCTTACCCAAAACGGTTAAAGAGGTGGGTCGTGCCACGTCTTATCATTGGTCAATTATGAGGTACACAGTGCTCAATTTAACAGAATCGCGTCTCAACGCGTCCATAACGCGTCCCATTTCCAGGGTCGTCGTGAGACGTCACAATGGTAATGGACATCGTCTCCCCCCCACCCATTTTCGATTCCAACCTGTTTTCTGGCTTTACTTTTTGGTTCTGACTCGGAGTATTATCTCTGTCCCTGTCACCAATCACGAATGGGGCGGGCATCATGATGCTGTAACAAAGCTAGTACCCCCCCCCAAATCACTTGCAGTTGAAACAAAATCAAAGCGCAGACTGCGTAAATTTTATCGGGATGCAGCGGCAGCTACCTGATCGCTACCAGAACTTGTCGTGTTCCATGACGACGATGATGACCATGGACCATGGCAAGAAGTGGACATTATGCAACGAAAGGATCGTGGGGGCTCAACACTGGAAAAACAAGAGTTCCGGTCCCTGGATGGCTCAGGCCATGAAGGTTTAGTTCTTCGTAGCTCCACTCGCCTTCTGCATCCGGCTTCATCGTGTTGGACGAAGAGGATCACTCTCGAACGATTTACTTCATAAGAGCCAGAAAAACTTGGCGGTAGAAGCGGATTCTGTTTTATTAGAGGAATAGTACTAAATTAATGCATGCTCTAGGACTGCCGCCTCGTAGTCTATGTAGTGTAGTGTACCCTATTCTTCCCGCTTTGGGGTCTTGTCCGGCTTGAGTATTGGGAAGTACAGACGGGCTCTGAAGATTGCACGATGATGCTGCTGGATGCACGGGGGTCATTTGACCATCCGGGCTGGACCAAATGAAGATAATGCAGTAGGAGACGTGCGGGAAATGAGTTGTGCGGTTGGGTGACCATCTAAATTATCGTGACTTCTCGAAAGGAACGCTAACTGAGAGGAGACATCTACCCCCCCCAAATCAATCTTTTCACGGTTTTGCCGGAAAGGGAGGGTCAACTGACGATTTGAGCCTTCACTCCATCACACCAACCACTTCCGGAAACGTTGTATTCCCCGCCGGACCCGAAAGAGAGTTGCTAGTTAAGACACCAGACCGTTCGTGGCCGATCCAATGTTATAATCTACGCCGAGTAAAACTCATAGTTTATTTACGAAGTACCAGGAAAGGATGGTCAGCAGCGAGAATGGCCAGAACCTGGATGGACTCGAAGCTAGACGCGGGAAAAGATCGATGATAAGACACGGGTTTGGTTTTTCGGGCTCCCTTTAGAGTCTAGACGAAGCCCCCTTGCGTATCATATCGACGAAAATGTCTGACCAGCCCGCCTCCTCGAGTCTCATTAACAATCGGGGGTTCGTACCAAGCGGGCTAGCCCATCTACCCTCCATTAAGAAGTACTTACTATGGCAGCATACATAGCTCCGCCAACGCCGCGGCTAAAGGAATGGGTATTAGTATGTCTCGCTTGTGTTGCGAATCGGAGACGGGGGAGGATGGCAATAATAATCCCGCGCAGAACCATTGACAGTCATAGCCTCATAGGACTGGATCATTTCCAGGAAAGGGCGGGATTCGTAGTTGTTTAACCAGGTCTTGATGTCGTATAGTTCAAGAGGTAATATATTTCAATGCCCTACTCGGCATCTAAGCCGGGCCTTTAGGATCTCGACCGGCCACTCACTCACTCCTTACACACGTTGTGACGGGAATGATCGTCATACGTGAGTTCGATTCGACGCATTTGTTGACGTGGAGACATGAGAAGAGAATTACAATTACACGAAAGCAATAACCCTAGGATAAAGCAGAAAAAGTGCCTTGGTCAGAGTGACGCCGGCCCAAAGATAGGCAACCGATGGAGTGTGAATAGCTTTTGCCGCTTTTCCCCCGCTTCACCCAGCAGTGAACCATAGACGGGATCTCTGAGCTGAGACACGGAATAGTGCTCGCGACGAACTTTCCCTCCTCAGTCGAGATCCAAATACATTGTCCAGTCTAGCATCCGAGGGAGGACAGTTGGAAAAGGGGTCCGTCTGATCGAGGCCCTTGCATTGGTCTGTCTTGGAGTGCATCACGGGGTGCAGTGGTTGCTGCAAGAGGGTTACGCACAGAGTCACCCCTCCATCATGGGATTCGCGGGTGATGATCGGGAGAGAGAATAATGGGGAGGAGGGAGGGGGAATGTATGGACATTGTCGAGGTCGAAGCAAGTCATTAACCATCCATCCACGAGCGAACCGCAACAGCGGGGCCGCGTCTAGGACATACAGGTACGCTACTGCAGGAGGGGAAGTAGAGGAGGAGGAGGAGGAGGAGGAGGAGGGACATTTGAGTGAGTGAGTAATGGAATGGCAACGGACGGTATTGGGAGAGCACGGGTCAAGCGCTCGCACAGCAAAGGTGAGTGCGGGCATGAGCGAACCAAGCGATACCGCAAGAGAATGTCTCGAGTACATTGACGATCAATGGCAGCATCCCGCCATCCGCGTGGGACACGGTTGAGACACTCCAGCTTGGACAACTTAGCGGTCGAGGAACTGTACCACGAACCTGCTTTTCAAGTAGATTAGCTGCACATCAATATAGGTACGACATGCATCTGGTGAACCGGGCTTGGCTACCACATTCCCACCCACAGTTTCGTCCTGCTGTTCGTCCATCCTCAATACTCGATACTCGATGGTCAATTCCACCCACACCAGAGCCGAATTGCTTCTGTCACTCTCACCTTCAAGTTACTTGCTTCTGCTATATTGAATGCCATCAAGTACGCGGGAAATTCTAGCACGGGTTCGCGAGGTTCGCCAGACTGATCAGGATATGAAATTCCAGCAGCGCTCAGACCAGATGCCGCTGCCACAGACAAATGGAGTTCCTAGCGAGCCAAAGCGAGAGTCGCGAAGCATGGAGCATCATGATGCATTCACTGATGCATCCATCGATGGCATGCATTACCTAGTATTTAACTGCAAGACTCGCAGACCACCTTTGTGCCCTCCCGCAAACGGGAAGATTGGAATTCGAGTTTCATACCCTCCAGTCCTCCGCTCATTTACTCACGCAGAGTGCGCCTCGTTCCGGGTTGTGCTCCCACCCTTGACACACCCTCCACTCTCCACTCTTCTCCTCGCACCTGCTCCCACTTGTACTTCGTACCCTGGTCATCCCGTCATTATCTGTACTGTATGTACCTTTGTACTTGTACGTACTTCGTACAAGTACACTATTACGCTACACTATTCTTGTCCACCTGCCCACCTGCAACCACCCCTGTCGCGTACCCATTAAAGTTCATTCACCCCCATCTGCTGCACGACTTCGTACCCCGGTCATTCCTGGCTTGCCTCAACGTGCTGTTTCTTGGGTGCCATTCTCGTTTCTCCCTCCCGCTGGTCCTGGAGCTCTCCGCTGTCAAATATCCCACTGGCGCCAACCCTTCCCCCACCATCCCTCTATCCATTCTGTTAATCTTCCCACTTACACCACACCGCCATATCACCAGATCACCATACCTAAGAAACTCGCCTCAACACGCCGGTCACTAGATCGCAAGTCGGAAATCTCAGTTCGCTACCTCATATCGATCATTGCGCTATAACCGTTGAGCAACATAAAGTCAAAACTTCTCGCTCCATTTGCGCAGCGCAACTTGTCTCAGGTCTCGTCGCATCAAATCACGGTCACAGCAATTGCCCACACCAACCCTCTCGTCGCAATCGCAATCGCACCACACTTCCAGTCGCCCAGAGCTCGAAACCCTTCTATACAAAATTTCGCATTAAACCCTACTGCGCTCTGCGAACATGTTGTTACCCTCTGCGCTTCAATGCGACTCGTCGCAAACCGCGACGACTCGTCTCCAAGCCGCCTTCTTCGCTTCACCCCCCGCGAGCCCACCAACCGTCACCGCACAAAACGCCTTCGGCAACATAGTCAACACCTGTCGCTCTCTACAAGCCCTTATTGCGACTCCAACTACTACTACCGCCTCCTCGCCTCCCCCAGCACATCAACTTCCCACACCACCCATGTCGTACGCCGAACCTCCTCCGCTAAAACTCCGCCTACGGCCTCGCGCGAAGCCTGAAGGTTCCTCCGAATACACTCTCCCTCGAAAGCGAATCGTGAAACGCCAAGCGCCGCGCGGCTTGAATAAGAGGAGACGCGCTCTAGACGATGATATGGGCAGGGACGATGTTGACGAGAATGACGATATTGAGAGCGATCTTGAGAGCGATCTTGAGATCTCGGCGGAGGCTGGGGGCGATGCTGAGGTGCAACCCCCTGCACCTCAGACTCCAAAGCGCGCGAGGTTAGCCCCCGAAGCCATGCCTCTCGGCCTCGGAAGGTCTGATTATCACGATTTACACCTCGGGCGATTAGAGTCCGACAAAGGTCTGGGCATCAATCAAGACCAAGACCTGCCAACTCAAGGACATGATGAGTGGACTACTGAAGACGACCGGATATTGGTGGAGCTTGTGCTCGAGAAGCTAAAGCTGACCAAGTCGGACTGGCAGGACTGCGCTCGGAGTCTAGGGAAGGATCGTCACAGCGTCGGACGCAGGTGGAGGAGTCTGATGATCAATGGCGATGTTGGCCTCAAGACGCGAAGTAGCAGGCGAGCTAAGCTACATTCTACCTGGAGGTAGTTCACAGTTATATCTCGCCGTAACCCTTCAGAACTTCGTTTCTTGCTTGTATACTAGCTTATTGGGTTTGGGGGCTCTTGAAGTTACCCCGTGTATTATCTTTTGGGGATCTAGGGGTTTTGGCGTCAGGTTTAAAATGCTTTCCGCCCGCCTACACAAGGGGGTGACGTGCAATGGGAGGTTTGGTAGTCTTTCGCTCCATTAAGTTTTCTTTCCTGATTTCAGTTTACATACAAATGATATCCTTTCATTTCAAAGCGTCCTCTATCATTGAGTACTCGACCCAGTTGCTCGGATTCACTTGCACCGGGAAAACTATGTGTCCATCCCAAACGAGAACGTCTTTGCTCTCTACGCTACCCTTACGAAATACGCTTTTACAGATCCCATGCCGTGACCGGGGGGATTCTAGGACCAGAACAGGGCGGGAAATCGGTCCCCATCAGATCTTCCCTTTCAAAGACCCTGACCCTCACCGCAACCATGACGAAGCAGGGGTTGGACCCTGATGTCAATGCTCCGCTTTGCATAAAGTCGGACTCACTTGACCCTCACATATTTAAGGCCAAGAACTTCAATGTTGCTGCAGAGGCATTGGTGAGGACGGTCCGAGCTCCGGTCTTGGGTCCGGGACCTAAACTTTGCATGGTCCGAGGGTCGTCCATATAACCATAATGTAGGAGGGGAAGGAAGACTAAGGATGTTGCAGGATGATCCAAGGAGATTGCGGCTCTGGGGGGTGTTTCGTGGGGTATTATGGATCAAATTGATTAATATCAAGGTTGCTAGTTTCACTTGATCCCAACCTGGCTTTCGTCTAACAGTTTGACTTAAACCGTCTCCGCATGTGGTGAGTAGTATGAAGAGACCTATAGAGGCGGCCCGGGGTGTTCCGTCACGGGTCAGTCCATCATCCACAGCCCACGACTTTCTTGAGTGCCACTTATTGTCGCGAAACCACATGCCGGTTACCGGCCCTAGTCGCATATCGGAAACCCGTAACACTTGGCTTTGGTTCTCCGGACGTATGAACTTGAATGTTGGAGATACTGGGCGAGTCTATTAATATGTGGCTTCCCAAGCCTCGGTTGCTAGTCGACAACGGTTACTCAATCTAACCCGAGTTCGTAAATTTATGAATTGCTTTCCCCTACTTTCTGCACTGAGAGAGGTTGTATACGACGCCCAAAAGCTTACTACGAGGTACTAGCATGTCGCCGTGGAGTTATCTCGACGCACATGCAGCCGTGAGGGGTATCCGTCGTTCAATTTGAAGGACAACCTCGATATTAGCGGTGAAGACGCAACATTGATCAATTAGCTTCGTCTTGGTGGCGCTACAGAATGGGAGCTGTTTAAGCTCTCTCACAGCTCAGCATGATTCGGATGAAAGGGACCGGGTGGATATCTTCGAGTACTTCGTGGGAGTAGGCTTTCTTTCTAGCCGCATTGATGCCATACTTTATAGTATATAGGCTTGTTGCTTTTTGATGCTTTGTCGAGGAGAGCTACAAGATGTATAGACAGACCTCAACGACCCTAAGATCTAATCTTTAGCATGGCAATCTCGATTAACCTGGAACATGTCCCTACCCACTCTAGCTGCCTTGAGCTTGTGAGGAGGATAGTTTGCATAGAGCTGGCATTAACTCTTTGTGGTTAAATTATACATGAGCTTAGTCTTAGGTACTATGCGAGATCTGAACTGGATCTGAACTGGCTATGGAGGCAAGCCTTGAACAAAATGAGGCAGACAAGACAAGGGGCTAATACTCAATCTGAAGAATATCCTAGTCATAACCCATCAAATCCATTCTCCGTCTTCCTGTCCTGGAAATGTCAATCGCCACCACGTGGAATGTGGGCAGTAAATGGAGGGATCAAATGAGATCATGACGTACGAAGTAGATCAGTTGTATCTACGTCCCTCCAGCACATTTGGCTTGAACACAAAATTTCATCCCTTCAAGCTCTCCTCAAGCATAAATCATCAGCCTCCACCAAGCTCACAAAATCCTACCAAACCGCAAACACTCCTAGTCAAGCTGGAATTGACTCACCAGCTGCATCTCCGCCGTCACTCGAAGCAAACAGCTCTTAGCTTCGATACACCTCAACCCATCCATCCTTCAACCCCACCTTCCACAAGCTCAAGCTACCCCTCACCCACGCACCACCCCCCTCCATTATCACCATGCCATCAACGCTCACCAGCACCTGGGCCGTAAGAGCCAAAGCAGGCGAACCCCACGCCCTCATCCGCATCCGCAATCTCCAATCCACCGCACGCATCGGCGTCGACGCCTGGGGCCGCCCGAACAAACCCCAGCCCATCCTCGTCTCCGTCGAAGTCTCCCTCGCCCGACCCTTCGCCGAGTCCTCGTCGACCGACAAGGTCGAAATCGACACCGTGCACTATGGCCGTCTGAGCAAGGCTGTCCTCGCTACCCTCCGCGAGGTGGACACCGCTGCCGCCGCAGGTGATGGCGCCGCTGTCTCGCTGCGCCGCCTGCTGGATATTATCTGGTGGGAGCTCGCGAGTCTTGGTGTCGATGGGTCGCCGGCGCCCGGCGCCGTGGATGTTGAGAAGGCGTTTTTGAACCTTTCTGGCATTAGGTACTTGAGCGTTACGCTCCACTTGCCGAAGGCGACCTTGGCGGGTGGAGGGGTGAGCTTGACGGGCACTTCGCTTTTCGAGATGGGTCCCCTGGGACCTGAGGTGGACGTGTATGGAGTGTGCTTGCAGCTTCACAAGTTACAGGTACCTACGTTGATAGGCATCAATAGCAATGAGAGGGAAGCGAAGCAGTTGGTCATTGCAGATGTCAAAATTGACAAATTTATTGAGACTACCGACGTCTATCCGGCCTTGGAGAAAGCTATCCACGAGGTAGGTCACCTCCATTATCTTCCGTCCGAGCCCAAGAATCGTACGTCTATGCAAGGACGGAATGTACTGACCAACGTCCCTGAACCCTCTAGAACATGTCGAAATCATCATTCAGTACCCTTGAGGCCCTTGCCGTGGATTTAGTTTCATCCATCAACACCACGAGAAGCGACGCGCCGAGAGAACCCTCGTTGCCGGATGCATGGCAAGTCAAGATTCAGCTCGAGAAACCGGTTGCCGTGCCCCTCGCTGAAGGTGCAGGCATCGAGTTTCTTTCAAGCACATCCCCGCAATCGTGAAGCACTTGCTGACGATTCATGCGGCGGCGGGATTGGAGTCGTTCGGGATTTCAACGTTGGCCATGATTCTCCTAGAATATGGAATGTCCCCGTTCGTAATCCCCTTAACAAACTCCATGTCAGGGTCAAAGAGCATCACATGGAAATGCTCGACGGTTCGAACCGACTTGAGGCTGTTCCAGTTCCGGAACCACAATACCTGGTGAAGAGCTCTGGGTTAGAAAAGAGAAGATACGGGAGATGGGGGAAATACCAGAAGCCAGAAACAAGGATGGCTCGTACATGATCTTCGGGGACTTTAGTTCGGAAAGTCTTATTCACGTATTTGTCGATGGCAACCCTCTCCTCAGCCGTAAGGTCCCCAGTCTCAGGATCCTCCCGTAGCGGAAACTTGGTCCACACTAAGAGGTGGACGATGCGCGAGTCGACGCCGTAGGGCCAGTCATTGTACAGAATCTTAATATCATCACTGCACTCAAACGGGGCGCCCTTTGGCTCCAGAGGCAGGCTCCACCCGAGCCTCTTCTTGAGAAGAAAATTCGTGACGCTTCCGTAGTCCTGCTTTAGTTTCCATGTGAAAGCATGGTATCGGCGCAAGTCTGAGGGAAGGCGGCGGAGATAGTCGATCCGATTCGCCGCGACCTCCATCAGCACCTCCTCCCAGGTCATGACGGAGAATTCGGAGTCGGGTATGTTGAGGATCTCCAAGTCCCGGACCTTCATGTTCTGTAGGTATTCGGGACATTCTTCTGTCCGCTCCTCTTCTGGAACACCGATCTGCCAATATGGGAGCTTCTTCGTGTCGTCAGCCATGTTGGCCTTTCCCTGTGTTTAGCGTGACAAGGTGAGATTTGGGCTCGAAGTTGGTTGGGATCAACAAGGGGCTTAGCGGAGAATCAGCACGAAGCCTATTTATATTGGCCAAGAAGCCGCTACTGGCCTATTGATCGGAATGCGATGTGGCCTGCCATGAGTTCTCAATTCAGGTCGGTGGAGGTTGAAGACTTGTGTGATTCACACCGATACGAAGTGCTGAGCCTGCAGCTGTCACCACTCGCGCCTTCTAGATGCATAGACAGAGAATGTACAGTTCCGAGCGTGGCTGCACGTTTTCTTGAGATTATACAGCTTATAAATTCATGATGGGCATAATGCAGCAGGAGCTGCCCATGACTTTGGGAATCGTTTGCCCGCCCACTTCTTTCCTCGATTTGATGCTACATCCTTCCCTCAGTCATTTGGTGACTAGCTTGTGACGATCCTTGGCCTTTCTCAAATTTCCCCCTTCGAACCTTCCACACATTGTTTCATTCTCTAAAACTTCTTCTTTATAGCTATTCTCTCCGAGCCGGATCCGGAGCGACTCAATTGAGGTGACACCCTGTTTGAGTTGTTTCCCAGACGACGCAAGTGAATATTGACTATCGTGAGGTCTTGTCCATTGGGGTTAGTAGGATTGACGCGTAAGTCGGGACTTTGTCGCCCACCGCCCGCTGGGTCTCCTAAAATGACGGGACATGGGTTTGGCCTGCTCAGGTCAGTCATGAGGAAGCAGTGAGATTTATATGTCGTATCGACGCCCCTGCTCGGCAGTCTTGATTGCGGCTGTGTCGTTGAAAGACGACAGGCGCTTCTCACTTTTATAATGAAATTAATTTTAGGGCAGCTCCAATGGGACGAAAATTGTACGAAAAGGTCTCTCTTTCCATCCTGGCGTTCTGGACCCCCTGACCTGGCGTTCTTTATCGGTCATGTTCAAACAATTGAACTGTTTTTAGTAGACAAGGTCCCACGGCCAGGGGCTAATCTGAAGCTGTTCCTTTCGGTGGTAGTCGTTTCCCCACGTGGCTTGGTGTTGGCTCCCCTCGTTTCTCTGGGCGATCTGCCCAGCCTGCTCCTGCGCTTCATGGAAGTACACCTACTTCGTGGATTATGAACCGCTGAGGCAGGCAGGACGACTCTGAATCAGGTCCTCACCGGGTGGGGAGACGAAAATCCGTTGCCGCCATTGAAAGTTTTACGCTAACCACTGATCATCAGGGCGCAGGGCTCTTTTGGGGAGTATATACGAAGTACACGCGAAGTAATGCAGTGCCTTTGATACTAGCTGCCGGAAATTGGTGAGAAACTAGGGGCTATGAAAGGGCTGGGCATATCGTTAAATCCGCACTACGAAGTAGTATATATTACATACTTGGATCAGTGTATTGTCCAGCCTGCGAAGCGCTGTGGCGAACTACTGCTGCACACACTATATAGCCCTCTTTTTTCTTTTAAACTTATCTGAGATCGCTGGTGCAATGGTGGTTCACCGCCCGTTGAGCAGACGTTGCACTACACTAGCAGAGTACAAGTAGAGGCTAGTGGGGTTCAATGTTGATAGGCCCACGAGGTTGTGTCCTAGGTTAAGATGGTGGGCAAGAGATTGAAGTCGTTCGGTCTAGATTTCTTCGTAATTTGGAACCGGAAAAAGGCAATATCTCGAGGGCTCGATTCAACACTCATTGATGTCATTGACGGGAAGGCTCTGAGTCTCGAAGGCGTCATCCTGTACATAGCAGTTCACATCTGAAGTAATAGGTGCTGGCCAGAGAAGTGTCTGGCATGCTCGTGGAATCGATGTGAAGAAGGGTGAAGGTCGGATTCTGTCCCATGATTGGTTCAACAGAAGTCTAGAAACGCCACCTGGATACAAAGGTAGTATTTCGCAGCTTGATGTTGCAGTGGCAGCTGAAGTACACTAAGGGCAGAGCCAAGTTCCTTGGGCGCGGATGTGGCAGGCTGGAGACTTGCATATGCCGACAGTCTACTTGGACAAACAATGCTGCTAAATATGCTCGATATGACGAAAACGTTGGTTCGCTTGCGGAATTCCCCGATGCGATGTCGTCGAAGAAAAGATAGGAACTTGAAGTTTCCTGCCCAATGTATTCGTGCTTTTCGCCCCTTCGATAGCGAAGAGTGTCGAGCGCATGCACTCACTCCCTGTAGGCCGCGATGCTTATCCGGCTCTCGTTCTTGCCGTTGTTCGTACTCAACAAATTCGGTATGGCCGCCGATTCTTCTGCCACACTGGCTCTGCTAGTGTCAGTGATTAGGCTTTAGGGTGAGTTATCTCGACCGCACTTCTGTGCAGACTCTTGGATTAAATCATATATATATGTACGCATCGGCATGCCAGCATCCCTACATACATCAAGGTTGGTTGCACCCACGACAGAAAAAGCCAGCTGCTGTGGTGTAACCCGCCGTTTTCGGTTCAATAAAAGTCAGTTGTAAATCTACTTTGCGCCGAGCCACATCCATTTTTGCCTCTGCGTGTTCCTCATTTGGAAGTGGGCTGCTCTGGACTCACATCTAAGGGAGCGTCTTCATCACGGCGAAACTATCGTCGATCCTTCCCGAAATATCGGATTTGGAGTGAAGAAGAGCGGGATTGTGAGCACAAATGGACAGACACCACTTCGTAGGCTTGTTCTGCAATGTGATTCAATGTTCAACCTTCCGGTAGAGACAACGGAGGACAGCCATGAAATCCAGAGGGCGTAAAGAGTGGTTTGGCCAGACATGAATCACTTACCCAATCCATTGCTGGGAGGTTGTATCATGGCGCCACCTAGCCCTGTAGTAGGAGAATTGAATTGGAAAGGGTAGCCAGACAACGAGAGGATTCAGTACTTCGTACTTCGCAGTTGATATCAATGCATTACAACGTATGCTCTCGTACCCGTCTGCATGCTTCGTAGTGTGGTGTATCCATGACCAAGTACAATCGAAACAGCAAAGGAAAGCGCAGTGCTAGTCGATGGGGCCACTTCTCATAGATACAATTGATGTACATACTTCCCTCCTGGATCTCTGAGGTACGAAGTACTTCTTACATTACCGGGAAGACTGAGGACAGGGGAAGCTCCAAGGGATCATTGATCAATTGATTCGACTGGACGGGCAGGAAGAGCCCATAGCTTCCAACCCCACCATCATGAGGAGCTCTCACCCCTTCGTCATCCACCCCCCCCCCCCTCCCTGTAGCACTCCCAGCCCCCGCCCCCATTTTTTCCCCCCCCCCCTCTCCCCCCCCCCCCTTCCCCCCCCCCCCCCCCCCCCCCCCCACTGCGATGGGCGGTTTTTCCAACCGCTCTCCCCTTGTGGAACACTCATC